>APFE031103667.1:125117-156195 GCA_000404065.3 Pinus taeda | reverse complement strand
ATTAACCGTACCAATCATACCATCAGCAGCATGAGACCCTGAAGGAGCTGCAGCGATTTGATTTTGTTTGGGTAGATCGGGGATTTTCTCATGTAACGTACCCGACTAAGTATAAACTAAGAAAAGGTACTATGCTTGAGCAATTACTTGCTCCTCAGTAACAACTCCGGCCTTAGCTACATCCTCAGTGATCTTGGGCAGTAAATATTTTACAGACCATTCAGCTAAGATTTGATCTGGGATAAAAACTTTCACTAAACGCCATCGACGTCTCCATTCATGAATGTGATCTGAAATGTAAGTGGACGTTGATTGCTTTATCGAAGTTAATAATTCCGTGCCATTGTCATATCTGACTGGCAACTGAAAATTAGTTAAAAATGAAGTAGCTAACTGACTAAAGTTATAAAAAGTGGCTCGCGGTAACTCAATGTACCACTTGGCCGCGAGACCAATTAGAGTGCACTGGAAAAGTCTTAAATGGATTGAATCATCTGAAATGGAATTAGACGCACACCAGAGGTGATAAGTCATCACATGGTTCGACGAGTCCTCTCCTGGCTTACCTTCAAACTTAGGAATATCACTAGGAAACCTATTTGGCATTAGTGGCCAAAACGGAAGATAGTTAATTGGATCATTCATAAGGCGCGACAAATCAGGCAAGTCCAAAGTTGCGATAAATGGTAACTGACGATTAGGGTCCCTAAAACTCTAGGTCGTCAGACCAGCCCCAGGAGGAGGATATCCAAGATAACTAGGAATTGGAATTGCATTTGGGATATTATATCCTCCTGGAAAACCAGGATTAACCGGACCATACTGGGGTTGTTGAGTGTTAGGACCCAGAATTGACCAATTTTGACCTTATATTTCCATCATAATATTATCCTTTTCAGTCAAAAGTTATAAGCTTTGATCACACAATGACTTAATCACCCGAAGGTATGAAGTAACTTCCCGCATATCTATATATTTAATTGTTCACTGCATATTCGTAAGTACCTTTGTATTTATCTTTGGAATGCTGACTAAATTTCTAAGTAATTGTCTTAAGCCCGCAAGAATTATAACCTATAGTTGTTGTAACACCAGAAACAGCAGCTACGCAGTTGTTGCAACACCAGAAGCAGCAACTACGCAGTTGCTACAGTCAGCAACAGAAACCATCTAAAGCGGGTATTTTGCATCAGCTGGGAATAAAAACGGCAACTATCTGAGGAACGCTGACGTGGATGATCAACCAATTGTCCAAAGCGAGTAGAACACAGTTACCAGGACTCAAAACCGGAATAGTATGGGGAAACGACGAAAGGAATGTGTGAATTCCAAGGAAGATGGTTGAAGATGGTTATCAGCTGTGTAACAGCGAGAACCTAAACAAAGAATATATTATCATATTGTTGCAACAACATTTCTGTAATTCTTATTTTTGATTAAACGGGTTAACCGAATGAACCGTAACAATCTATTGTAATAGCTGTCTCCTCTATAAAGAGGAGACATCTACATTAGTCAGGGAGGATAGTCTGTAAGAGAAATTTGTGAGAATATCAGCAAGTTTGAACTTTACTGTACTCGAATTTTTGACAGATGAATAGAAGAACGTTCTGAGTATTTAAGCTATTCTCCGTGTTCCGGGGAATCTTGTGAGAGGGACTGGGCCCACCTTCCTCACAAGATTCACCCATTTACTTTGCTGTCAAGTGTGTAAGTGTGTGATATTTTCTTTCTGCAAATACTCTGTTTGGATTCTGTAGCATTACCTCTTGCAATTCTATTTTGCTAGCACTCTGTTTTATTAAGTTATTTGAAGTTATGCAAGTGTATTTCACCGGTGAATCTGAGTGCAGTGTGTGTTAGCAATCTGATTCTAGGGGCAGGTGCTGAACGTCCTCACCTGGAGGATAGGGTCCTGATCCTCTGCCAACAGAGCATCCATCTCTTTGTTTCTAGATTTGTAATTTTAATTAATTCCTTTTATTTTATCAGCACTGTGATAACCTAGTATAAGAACTAAGTATACTACAGCTTTCGATGCTTTTAGAATTTAAGTACAAACAGTACACGGTAGCCTTTGGAATAAAAAGACTTTCCCAGGTTGACAATTAATGTGGTACTTTATTGTTTAATTAATAAACAATTCAACTAGCCAACATTGAGGTTGTTGATATGTAATCCCAGGGTACGGTTGATACTGATAGACTGGCTACTGCACAGAAAGACCAAATCGGTACTTTCCTTGGTACAGTTTTTGAATAAATTGAGGTTGACTGGTGACAACCGTACTTAAACCTGGTTGTCCTATAGGCATCTGAACCGAAGTGTGGACCGTGGGTCCAGAATGAGGTAAAGATGTCTGAGGAGTAGATACAGGGACAGTAGAAACCAGAGCTGTCGATACTCCAAAAGTAGGTGGGGTAGATGAAACAGATGTTGCAGTAGTTGCAGCAGACGTTTGAGGCAGAGTACGAGGCATACTAGGTCCAGACTGAGAAACTACAGAAGGTGCAGAAGTTTGAACAGTAGACTGGACAGGCTGCTGGGGTGAACCAGAAACCAAGGGTTGTCCAGTTTGAGATGACAACTGCACATTCGGTTGCAAGACCTGTTGGGATTGAGATGGATCCCACACTAAGTTCATTCCAGGGTACGGACCCATAATAGGTTGAGAATATTGAGGACCATAACCGGGTTGAGGGTAGGGTTAATAATTCAACGGTACATTTCCAGATCCTTGAACATATGATTGACCGGAAGGTGGTTGGTAACCTTGGGTTGGGTACTGACCTTGGGGTTGATAACTCTAAGGCACGTACTGATACTGGGGTTGACCTTGAGGTACATATTGATACTGGGGTTGACCTTGAGGTACATATTGAGTCTGGGGTTGACCTTGAGGAATGTACTGTCCTGTAGGTATGTACTCTCCTTGAGGATTCCCCCCAGGCACAAACTGGGTAGCTTGAGGTTGCACCCTAGGCACAAACTGGGTACCTTGAGGTTGCCCCCCAGGTGATACTTGAGGATTTTGAGGCTGCCCCCCAGGCGGTGGCTGACCACCTTGAGGTTGAGGATTGGGAATAGTACCCGACATCATGCTACACTCAACGGCTTAGTACCATTATTTCTAGTTAATAACCCTTGTTCAATAGGTTGAGGAGATGCTCCCGAAAAAGTACCAGAAATTGACTAATACCCAGCAAGAATAGAAGGATCGTTGTACAAAAAGGCTTCCGGAGATTGAGAAAACATGGACAACTGTCTTGACATATTTAACGGAGGATAGTAACCTCTCGGCGTTGGGTGATAAGAAATACGAGGTGGTGAAAAACTTAGTCCCGGGTTTTCCAAAAAATTAGTTAATGATAGATACTAAGCACTGCTCCTAGATGGATTGTAAAAGATTGATTCACGCTCCCTAAGCTCTATAACAGGTTGATTTTCAAGGATAGGGATGCCTTCTTCTTTTTCCGGAATAGCAAGTTCTTCAATAGCTATTAGTCCAGAAGGAAGATTTTGGGTAATTATGTTTTCCACCCTAGGTGAACTAGGACCACTATAAGTTGGAGAGGCAAACCCTGATATTGGAGTAGCAACAGTTTCAGATTCAGGTTCAGATATTTCAGGTTCTTCACCTATATCACTAGTAGATGAAACACTACCAGTAACTTCGGAAACAGACACAGGCTGTGCACTATAATTTGTTATTAAAGCTGAAAAATCAGGATATAACACCAAAGAAGACTCTCCTTTTTCAGGTGACCCAACTCTACTGTCTCTAGGAGTTACCAGGGCCCGTAGCCCTTCAGGCTGGCTCGGTGAAAACTCAGGAGGTTGGCCCCAAAGTCTACGGGACTTCCTCGGTAATTCAGCCATGGTTAAAAATTTTAACTACTTCACACGAAAACAAAGTAAAATCTCAATGAAAACCACCTAAAGCCTCTAAATAACCAAACAAATTGAATCACACACCTATAGAATCTAGGAGATCAAATCACACGGAAACAGTAACTTTACATACTAAAAACACTAGTTGGTGATGAAATCCAACGTCGCAGAGTTCAATACAGAAATAGCAGTTGGAACAGTTACGTCGGCAACCTGCTTAATGAATAGACTGGCACAAGTTTCTCCACTAAACCATCTCGAGTGAAGAGGACCCCCCAGAAAATCCAAGTGAGTCTAGCCGACGTTTGCTCCAGGTATAGTGGGATCTTCCCACCACCGTCACCTTAGGAAGAATCCTATAGAATATGGTCACTGTGGTTACCAACAGAAACAAATATACCCGGGGGAATAGTCTACGATCCGATACGCACGCAAGGGCAGAGTAGCAAGCTCAATCCCCTTGAAGGCTCCTTGACATAATCCAAGGTTTACCAACAAGTGATCCCAGGCTCCTCAACAATGGTTAATCTGAGGTTTACCGTTTTTAATATGTGAATATCTGGCGTCATTCCCAATGAGGAAGGATTGATTCCCACACTGGTTCGGACACGATCTCATGCTTCTCCTTTAAGAGGAGCTCTCCCAGAGCATAGATGCAACAATTGGATTTCTCTCCTACTGCAAGATATAGCTGCTTGTTTGTTTTGTTGTCTTGGAGAGTTAATTACTCCCTACTCCAAGACACTAGCCTAAGCTATGTTGGTGCAATAGAGCCCTAGAAATAAAAAGATTACTAGATTGATTTTACTTTAAGCGTTATTTTTATTGGTTTTTTATTAAGTCAAGGGGTGCGGAGATGAAACTCGTGGTGTGAAGACTCGACTCGAAATCACCAAAAAATGCACTTAAGATGATTAAGCAACCTTTTCTCTTCAATGAACTTCTAGCTAGGAAAGAGTTTGAGAATTCAAATGCGTGTAAACACAAATCTTTCTTAACAAACAAACTAAAAGAAGAGTTTTTGTCTTTTCCAATGCACTCAAAACGAGACAACTAGTTATTTTCAAAAAAAATTCCCTTTTCTTTCAAACGCTCAAATATTACAAAAACAAACTTTTTCCAAAAGAGATTTTTGTATTTTTATAAAACACTCAAAACTATGAATAAAGCAAATCTTGAGATCTACAAACTATAGAAAACTATTTGAAGTAAAAGCTTACAAGATGTCTTTTTCAAGGATGTTTTACTTGGCGATAAGCAAACCAAGGACTAACTTGTCCAGAATCACAAATTAGTCAAAAAACAAGCAATTTTTTGTTTTCTTTTGTAAAAATGAAATCCAAACTTTTAACACAAGCTTTTTCGAAGTTTCGCAAAGAGAAAACACAAGATGGATTCCTCAACAAAGGTAGATTTTTCAAATGGTCAGACTCATAAGACTGCTAGTAAAAACCAAGGTGATCTGAGGCTTTTACAGCTTCTAAGATCTAAGTTACTACACGACCAAAATGAAAATCAAGACCAGCAACCAAAACTTCTAGGAATTTCACCTAAAACCCTAACACCAATGGAATTAAACCAAGGAAAGTTCTTAACAAGTCATATGCAAGTCTGGGCAGAGGATAACAACATCTAAACAAATACTAAACTAATTGAAAGAGCAAGATTTAAGTTTTTCAAAATTTTAGTAGGGTCCGTAGGCCCAAAGTTTACACAGGTGCATGTACACTCTGTGTGCAAAGCAAACATGCGTACAAGTACGCACTGTGTTACAGGCACAGGGTGCGGGCTTCTCCTAAAGTTATGAAAAGAAAAATAATCCTAGATCTACTAAATCCACCCAATTCCACGCACAACAAGCCAAAAACAGAAACAAAAACACAAGTTTCTCAGGTCAAAGTAAAAACAAGGAAAACAATCAAAACAATCAAGTCCCCAGCGAAGTCGCCATTTTATCACATGGAATGAGTCGAGGTTGCGGACAAGATCGACCTCCCTAGTATCTAAAGATATCTAGTGACAAGCAAGCCAATCAAAAAACTATCTTTCTCTAAATATGCAATTAAAAAAAAGGCAAACAAGTGTTTTAGGCCTACCTTGGATCCAATGCAAGTTTGTGGAAGTCTCGCTCCTTTGCTCCAAATGAGCTTCCTTGAAGTAAGTCTGCAAACACAAACAAGCAGACAAATTAAATAGCACCTGAAAAGTCAATATTATAAAGCATATCAATCATAATGATCAAGGAGATTATGAAACAAACCACATGAGACAATTTGTTGAGAAAAATGAATCTGATTGTATTAATTCAAATCAAAGAAGAACTTGACAACATGTGCCTTAATGTTGTACAAGCTTCTCCCAGGGTCCGACAAGAAGTCTCCTCTACTTTGACAAGTTTCACTCACTTCCCAATGAAGTCAAAAGGTATGTGATCTTTCCTCTCAAACTTAACTAGGAAGTCCCAATTCCACCAGCATTTACCCTCAAAAATGTTCAGCTTCTAACCTCTCCAGCAACTAACCCAATGCCTTAATTTATAGTGCAATGGAGGGAAGTTACTAGGTCCTCCTTCAAAGGGATAAAGCCCTCCTTCAAAGGGTTAGCTCCTCCTATCAAGGGATTATCTCCTTCTCTTTTGGGATGCATGAACCACCTTGGAGCGAACAATCCACGTCAAAATTCCTTCTAGAATCATCTAGAATTAACCCAAAGTGAGTTTTTTAGAATAAACTTGCGCCTTTTTGACTTTTACAGGGGTATGCACCCACCCCTTTACAGACAGAGCGTGAAGATATGCAGGTAACATGAACAAAGGGTGCGAGCCCGCAAGCAAAAGTGAGAGAAAGTGCGGAACCAGAGCTTTATTGATTTTTTAATGTCTTTCTCTCATTTGCAAAGCTTGACATGAAGAGCTAAGGTCTGAGACTTGCTTAGGAGGACAGTATAAGTGATGATAGACCCATATTGACCGGAAATAGTCATGGTGATGATATTTTTGTGTAACAGTCATTGATGAGTCTGTAAGGAGCTAAGAGTGAGAGTCTTAGTGTAGGTACAAGGATCTACAGCTGAGTGTGTAGAGACCTGGGGTAGAAGTCCTCAACTGAGTGCACAGACCACTGTAGCTATGTGCACAGGATAGTCAGAGTCTGTACTGGAAATCTGGATCATCAATAAAGAAGAATATTCTGAAATCACTATGTATTTTAATTCCATCAATTGCATGCAATTATGTTATGTTAAACACTGGGTGTATGTTTTATTGCTAAATTGATGCGCAAATCTATATTTTTTCCTCTATTATATGAACACAAGTAGAAATATATGTTTACACAATGATAATCTAAATTGCATGATAGAATTAGAGAACACTTAAGATAATTTGGAGAATTATATAGCAAAGTAGTTACAGAGGTACATAAGTGTTGAGATTGCTTGTTAGGGTTATACGAAGGATGACCGCGAAGGTTCTGAAGGGCTAATAGAGAAGTACATCGATAAGCCCTAAGGGCTGATTGATCTGCATGAAGGCAGAGTTAAGGTATAAAACCAACATCACAACCATCTCATGGTGTGGAAACTTGGTTCTTGCATCCCCCCATACTGCTTCGGGTGAGACTTCAGCCTGCGATCCACAGATTGATGCCAAAAGGGCCAATATTGTAGGTATTTTCTTGGATGGCTAATGCTGAACCTGGGTCAGGGCCCATCAAGCCAACACCTATGCAAGAAGGCTACTAGCACTTCCCACTATAATTATTTAAACTGTCTACCTTCTATATCCTGTGGAATTCTTCGTATTGACCTTTCACAATTGAGTCATGAAGGGCATTGATATTGGCATGAGTATGGTTGTTGCATGATGGTGTTGTTGATATTGGTACTAGATTGGCTGTTTCATGAGGGTTTTGTTGATATTGTCATGAATTTGATTGTTTCATAATGGTTATGGCAAGTGATTCTAGTGTTCTATATATGCTATTAATGTCTATATAATTTATCAACTATGATGGCAACATTTATAGCCTCCTCTTGCATATGAGTGGCTTGTAAATCATTGGGTATAGCCCATATCTACTATGGGATTTGTACATGATTCTTATACCATATTATCTGATGATTCAAATGTCAGAACCATAGGTTGGAGAATCAATCTATACACTATCACGTAACTTGGATTTTAATCCTATACTGTTGCAAAATGAGCTTCCTTAGGGTTTTCTATTTGTTGGTTTTTGT
Organism: Pinus taeda; assembly: GCA_000404065.3. Classification (NCBI taxonomy): domain Eukaryota; kingdom Viridiplantae; phylum Streptophyta; class Pinopsida; order Pinales; family Pinaceae; genus Pinus; species Pinus taeda. The sequence continues at coordinate 148,065 of APFE031103667.1, read as the reverse complement.
TAGGCTCAAGTGCTCTCGTTTAAGGATGATTTTGTCTAAACTCAAAGATTATTATTTTCAATCTGCATTTCATTAAACACTATATGAATAATGTGAAGGCTACTACAAGAAAATATTATGAATATTTTGATAAGAAGAGAGTTGCAAAGAAAAAAAGAAATTATATATATATATGACCCCATTTTCGTAACCATATATTGAAAATTGGGTCAGCTTAGTGACCACTCTGGCTATCGAATTGATGAGGGGCTTGTTACAGCAAGTTATAATGATGACTACATACATATCTTTCCTTTTTCAAATATTAGTAGGAATTCCTCATTTTGCATAATGTTTACTCACATTGTCTTTAATTTAGACAATAAATGCAGCTTTGAAATCGAAGAAAGAGAAAAGTGAAGAAACTGAATCAAAGACTTTCTTTTCATGAGGATTTGTGTTGGAAAAATCATGTGCATATTTTTGTTTATAACTTTGTAATGGAAAACAACTATGTAATAGGTAAATATGTTTGTTTATTTTCGATTTTATAGGAAGAGATTGTTAGTCATTCAAAATTAGTATGTATATAAAAATTTCTGATGCTTTCCTTGGGATATTTTGTATTATTACAGGATGGTTTGTATTATTATAGGATGGAAATGTGAAATGTCAAAATTTTCTTTTTTAATTGCAAATTAGGTGATGATGAATGTCATGTCAGCCTGCGTATCCTTAGAGTTAACTGCATTTTCATTTTACTTTTGGATCACCATTGATTTGTTTTAATCCTATTCAAAGTATAGATACTTTGTATTTCTAGACACTCCAATTGTTTCACATTAATTGTATGTCTTAAAAACTACAAGCACATAGTTCATGTATATAAATAAGCAGTGACATGCTCTTGTTTAGTAAAATATTTTCCACAACTTTACAAACTTTTATAATTTATTGAAAGTTGTAGAATTTTCAAGGTCTAATTCTTTAAAGGGTGGTAGCTCAATGGAAGAGCACATGATTTACAAGTAGGAGGTTAGTGGTGCGATTCCATCATGCCCTGATATTCATATAGAATGGAGACAATCAATTTTTTGTGACAAAGGCTCTTTTGACCACCACCAATAAGCTTATGGTGACATTTTTCAACTCTCGGCAAAATATGAAATGTCGATAGTCAATGAACGCCATCATATATATGCATCAAAAGTGATGAACACTAAAGGTACATCATCATAAATTGTTGCTACTCATATTAAATGGTGACGGTCACTCTCTGTCATTATAATCATTATTAATGACAGACCTTGAATGTCACCACAACACCTATACTTTTGGTGATGCATTCTTTGCTAATGTCCAATTTTTGGTGAAGGAGACTCTTTTGACCATCCCTAATAAAGCTTATGGTGACATTTTTCGACCCTCACCAAGATATGAAATGGTGATGGTCAATGAACATCACCATATATATGCATCAATAGTGATGACCATGAAAGGTCTATCACAATAAATCGCTGTTGTTCATATGAAATTGTGACGGTCGTTATCCGTAATTATAACCATTATTTGTAATGAACTTTGAATGTCACCACGACACTTATACTTTTGGCGACACCACCTTTGGTGACATTCAATGTTTTTTGTGATAGAGACTAAGGTCCATCACCATTTCTCATATGAATTGGTGACGGTCAGTATCCATCATTATAAATCATTATTGGTGATGGACCTTGAATGTCACCACAACATGTATACTTTTGGTGATGCCACCTTTGGTGACATTCAATTTTTGGTGATGGGAGCTCTTTTGACCGTCGCCAATGAGCTTATGATGACTTTTTTCGGCCCTCACTAATGTCCTTTTTTCTTGTAGTGCCTGAATGATTATGTCATTATCTACTTTGTAACTACTTATTTCTGCCATCAAACTTCTCAATGTGTCTGCTAGGTGAGGAGAGTACCCATCACCATGTTGCTCATGCTGCTCATGAACAATAGTCTACCATCTTTATAGTCATCTTTTATCTTCTTCCTACAAGCATACCATGTCATCTAAACCAAAATATAAATATAATCAACATACCTCAGTCTACTTCAGGGAAGGATATCTTGTCAGCAAGATCAACTAGATTAGTATGATACATGTATAATCAAAATCATAGTATTATATCAACATCATCTCAGTCATTATCTAGTTACCATGCATGACAATACCAACTGCATACAATGACCTCATGCACACCAACTATAACCATGAAAATGCATGCATAAATCCACATAGACAATAAACATACACAACAAATTCATAATCAATTGACATGCATTCATGACAAACACATCCCAAAAACAACACCTTCAACTTCTACACGACAACACATCTACAACAATGACCATCATCATGCATACACATCAAGCACATATACAGCCTACATGCATGCAGGACAACCACATTCTTCCCATCTAGTCCAAGGGTTGAACCATGTTTTGATACAACTTTGGGGTATCATATATCACCCAAAGAGAATGGAAACCAAACATCACCCGAAGAGAATATAACTCGCTTTAATATCACTCTGTGGTATCAAATATCACCCAAAGAGAATGGAAACTAGACATCACCCAAAGAGAATGGAACCCCCTCTGATACCACTCTGTAACACCCTCCTTCCACACTTACCTAATCATACCAATCCACTTGAGTAAATATGTAAGGAAGAGTTGCTATGATATGATTCAACTCCCTAGATCACCTTCAAGAATTCGAATCAATGAACCGAAACTAAACTCACCTTCCTTGGGAAATACAAGACCCTTAAGAACTAACCAACTAGTCCAGGAACCCAACCCCTAATTTAAATTAGCTTTGTAATGAAATAGACCCCTAGTTTCTCCCACGACAAGGCCTCCACATGAGTTAAACCCTCCAGTCGCTCTCACAAGCCTACTTCCCAATGAATGTAATATTTTCCAGCTAGTTTTGTGCCAGCAACTGCAAGATCTAAGCCAATTTTTTAGGGTTAGGATCTAGAAATTTGCCCAGAACTTGATAAAACACTCTAAATTGATAAGTATCAAGAAGACAAGGCCTCTAATGAAAAGGTTGAAAAACTACCTAGCCTGACCAATCCTAACCATAACAAACAATTTGTCAAACACATCATGAAAATGTAACGTACAGGTCATAAACACACATCTAAAACATAGGGGCCTCATACTTATCTAAGATTCATCAAGAAGGTATGATGACCTCTCATAATATTTGCATTCTCATCTATTAGGTCATACATTCATTAACCATTCACTTACTAATCAAAATGTGATGAGATCCATAATCAAAGTCTACCACAAAACCATGCTTATAACAAGCATATAACCTACATAATAACAATGATAGAACAAACATTAAAATATCATAATAATAAGCACATTTACTCATGTGTTGTAGCGGCTACAATCACCCTCCCAAATTTTTGCTTGCATGCAAATTTCGAAGCCTACCGTGGATCCTATGATTGATTGTTCCTTGGTCACTTATTGGTAAGCTAATGATCTCAAGCCCCCCTCCTTGATCTTAAGACTTGTTAATATTTATGTACCATGTGTCATATTTGGGAATGGGGATTATCGTTTGTCATGCAAAGGGAATTTTTTTCTGCTTCAAGGGAAATCTTTGTGCATATGAGTTATTCTCATTACATAGACATGTTTCACACTCACTTCACGCACTCTTGTCACAAAGGTTGTTTCATCAAGAAGAGTATGTTTTATATGTTATAGATGGTACATGTTCTATCATGAAGCGTTCAAGTGTGTGATCATAGTCAATTTCTATCACTTTTTACATCAATTCCACTGATATGACACTTAGCCAAATTCTTGAGTTCCCTAGAAACTTAGCCTCATCCAGCTTTTTGGAACTGCAAAATTCACTTCTACAACCCTCAATATTTTTCCCTTGCCTGCTGGAGCTGCATAAGGCATAGAGAACCCAACCTCCCTTGGCATCCAAATTTGCACAGTGATTTCCTCCAATGTCCTTCCCTTAGCCAGAACCCACTGTCTCTAGAATTTGTGGAGTATTGTCCCTCAACTGCCCAATTTTCCTTGCATATAGAAACTGCACAAAGGTGTCCTCCTAGGACCCCATCCTGTAGCAGTGTTTGCATGCAAAAACTATGCATTGTTATCCTAGCTGTCTAGTCTACCTTTCATTCAAAAATTACGCAGATGTCCTCCCAGGACATCATCTCGGTAGCAATCACTGCCCATTGAAACTATACAGATGTATCTCTCAGTGACCATAAGGAAATATGACATGTTATGTGACTCTCAAGGAGTTGAGGAGAAAGACCAAGGAACCAAGTTATGATAAAAAATCAAGACTCCATGAAAACTTTATCGAATGCTAACCATCTGGAGGGTAAGTATGGTAAGCAAAGCTCATCCTTTTGAAATACATCTCTTAGAGTAACTTGAAGTAGTTTTGATCATCGCCATATCATTATGTCTTCAATGAAATGCATGGTTGCAAGAACTGAAAGTCATTCCATGTGTTTCGTCTACGTGTCTTGCTCCCTATCACTATTGGACCAATCATCATATTTTGGCACATGTATTTCTTTGTCATGCTTGTGATCTTTTTCTAGAAATTTTGAAGGTTTTTCTTTATGTGCATGAGTTGTCTTCACTCTGTGAACATCAGCCACACTCACACACAAAGTTGTAAGCACAGTCACATAAGTCTCATCACGATCGTCCAAAGGTCTACCTCAATTGTCACACTTGTCACTCTTAGCTTTAAGTTAGTCTCACTGAGCACATGTTTTGTCATGTTGGTTTGTGTTGTCTTGTCATCAAGTTATGCTAAGTGTGTGATCACAATGTCAAGTTTGCACTAGTTCACTTGCCTACCACACTTAGCCATTTTCCAGAAAATATCTTCGACCGGACAACCTCCTTCAACTAGACCTCGGCTGAGTTGCATTGCGCAGTCTCAACCCTCAGTGACCTTGCTCTGCTGCCTATAACTGAGCAATGCTTGAGGTTTTCCTCCAAGTCATCTACACTACGCAATCCTGAAAGTGAGAAGCATGTCTGCCTCCCAAAACTACGCAGAAATTGTGTCCATGCCCAAACTGAACTACACATTTCTCAAGCATAGTTATTTAGCCTCCCTCTGGTCTACTAGAAACCAGCACTCCACTGAGACCTGGCACTTGATTTCTCTCCAAAACTGCACAAACATGCCCAATTGATTTCCTTGCTTCCTGCCCCATCCTTCAGAAACTTCGCAGTCATGATCAGCAAGGCCTCTATTGCCTTGCTCTGCACTATCTTCAGAAACTACACAGTCTTGTCTGGTAGGTCCTTTGTGGCTTTCTCTACACTGCGCCAAGAAACTATGCAAAATTCCCAACTAGTCCCCTCAATTGCCTATCATGTCTTCCCATTTAAAACTGCACAACATTTCCCTCTGCAGCCCTACTTTGTCCTTCCTCTAGAAACTACGCATAAGTAACCAATAGTCCCTCTCCAACCCTGCCATTTCCTTCCATTGGAAACCATGCAGAACTGTCGAACAATCCCTCTGCAACCGCACTCTATCGTCCCTCTAGAAACTGTGTAGAATTTGTCCCCCTAACAGTTCCATCTTACAGTTGACATTGGCGACTATCATTGTGCAATTTTTCCTCCCAGTAGTCACTGTGTAGTTTTTCCCAATAGTGCAGACCAAGCTTCAAAATTCCTCATCTTGACCTAAGTTTTACTCTTTGTAGTTTCAGTCTCATGTCCTCCTCTTGGCCACCTAGACCCGAACACGAAAAAAAATGCATCATGTTAGACTAGGATATTTTCGGATTTGATGTCATCCCATCATGAGTGAATTGCAGGAATAGGTACATTGATGGAACATGGTAAGATGATGAGCAGGATGAAGAAGAAGTGCATGCTAGAAGACTTTCTTATAGTTGGATAGATGTACAAAGCACATCGAAAAGCAAGTGAAAGGAGTACATGCATGAAACCATATTGCAAATACCAAGACCATTGATGACCCCGCAACATCAAGCTATGTGGAGGTGAAGACGAAGAACATCCAAAGACACATCCACCACTTAGCAATGCAACAACTTAACATGGACACCACATTTAGCTAGTACATGACAATAGTGTCATGTTGATTTGTGTTGTGAGTTGTCTCGGCCCCCGCACTACTATAAGTTGTATCTGTTGTAATCAAATGTAATGTAAAGTGAAATTCTAAGTGTCATTAGTGGAATGAAAACATTCATATGTAATGTAAAGATTTATATGTAATGAAGTTGAAGAGACGTGACGGTAGTCCAAGAGTCAAAGGGGAATGTCAAGAGTCACCCCACCCTTTTCTATATATAGAACCTCATAACACATAGAACGGGCTTTTTGGGGAGCCAAGCTTTTGGCTAGGCATTTCTTAGAGAAGGCTTGGAGAGTATTGTGACAAGCCTTGGCTTCTCCACAGTGTAGAGTGAGTACATCTCTTTGGAGGAGCAGGTGGTGTTGAATTTAATGTTCCACTATTGGGGCTAGAGGTTGTCAATGGTTTATCAATGGATGGAACTTTCACTTTATATAATATAACATAGCCACCATATCTTCATGCATATGTTGTTATTGTAGTTCGATTATTCTGGTTACTTTAGCAATGTATCTTTTTTAACATATGCATTTATGTATGAACTATTTTGTATACGATTGTATGAATCTTGTTGATGTCGTGTTGTTGGTTTAACCCGTCACTTTGGATTATGGACTATTTCTCTTTCCAAGTTGTGATGTCATTCAACTCATGTGTTCCTTTCAGGCTACATACTATTATAGGATTCTAAGGGACACACTTCCTTTTCCCTTCTATGTGTTCGAACCTCCATGCATCTCACTTGAATCGCTGCAAGGTCATACACTTTCTTCTAACAAAACTATCACACTTACCTTTGCGCACTATCGCAATCAATGCATTTCTTTACTACCGACTGTTGGGAATCCTACTCCAAACGGTCTGAGATCTAGTTGGGACTTCTTACCGGGGAGATCCCCTGCATGTTGGTGGGTCCAGCATCATCAACACCGTCAAATACAATGAAAATTATCTCTTATAAACATATTAAAAATACAACCAAGTCAGGGACATCCATGTACCACCCAACTATAGATTGGGCTGAACCAAATCTTTCTTTCAACCAATCACTCCATGCCATATTCCAACCATGAATGTGGGACTCACAAAAAAACCAACAATGCTTCTTAGGATTTATTGCATATCTCACCAAAATTGGTCAAGAATTTCTAGCCCCAACGAAAGCACCTAAAAAACCAGGCTTTATCATATATCCTGCCAAGGGATTCCTAGGCCCAAATAAGAAACATACACTACTAGGCTTTATCACAATCCCACCATATACTATTCCAAGGATCACTAGGCCTATACATGCATGGATGCCTATAGAACTCTCCACCTAAACTGTGATGAATTTTTTTGTCTCCACCCTCAAGCTTTACCACATATCCCACCTTTACCAGTCCAAATAGTTCTAGGCCATTCTGAATTTTCCTAAGATCACCTCACTCAGTTTCGAAACCATTGGATAATCCATATCAACCAAATTAAAGAACCCCATTACACCATGGTTATCTGGAAATGGCAAGGCAAGGCTGAAAACCACTGTCACACCTACCAAAACCCATGCCAACAATAGCAAGAGAACCAAATACACACATGCATATACCATGCATGTCAAAACTAGAAAGGAAATCATACATGAAACTCAATACCTGCAATTAATCTTGATTTAGTCACTTGATCCAACTCTTCCTTTGCTTGAACGTTGCTTCCCTTTTCTTTCTTGTTCTTCATTTGCCTTCCTTTCTTTAATTCTAGAGTGCTCCAGGAATTCTCTAAGTGTGAAGAGTATGAGAAAGAGAATAGAAAGAGAGATCCAAGCTAAAACTGACAAAATGTTGTGAACTGATCCTTAGAATCCTTTTTATCAATGAGACCTCTATTTTCTTCAATTTTCCATGATTTTCCTTCAATTTCCTCCTCACATGCAACCTATGACCTTTCACCTTCATTTTCTCCTATTTTCCATTTTTTTCATAAATAAAATGCCAATTAATTCCTCTTTCCTTTCCAAAGCCTTTATCATTTCCTTTGCAAATTTCCCCTTAGCCATAATAAATCAAATGAACACCCACTAGGATGTTTTGCCAAACATTCAGCTTAGAATATGTGTCCCATGACCTTGGCCTTATTGTTCCTTTCTTAACTTTATTACATGGATTTTTAACCCGGGGTTGTTACATATGCCAACACATAGTTTTCTATCAACGATAAGTCTCTTCCCATACTCTATCACAAATCATTCTACACTGCTTCATCGATCTTTTTCAGAGATGTACGCACACCATCCCATTGAACCTTTAACTCATATCACTCCAACACACTATCATAAGCAAACTTTTACATAGAAGAACCTTTGATCTGTGCATTTTTTTAACCCCTACGTACAATCTTTTCCATACCTCTTTCATTAATGTGAACAAGATGTTGATCTCTTCTATCAAGGCAATGGTCATAGTACTACACATTCACCTCTGTCACTTTAGGATCTTTTCAAATACATAACAAAAGCTAATATAAATTCATGAATATCAAGGCTATATCTCAATCTATATACACAAATATGTTATAAACTTCTATAGTCGCATTATATAGTCAAAATATGTTTAGTTCTTAGCAAAAATTACAACCAAAATTATATAATGTGCATGCACAAGGAAACCTATAGCATATGAGCTACCATGCACCCATGCTAATACACTCAACGAATCCTTGTGAAATTATTGACTTTGACTGGTTAGGAAAGCTTCATTAAACAAGATCAACTCTTAATTATGTGCACTGGATAGATCTAAGGGGGAGAGAAGTGAATATATTGTGTGTGTGATTATTACAGATCCATTTGGGTATATCACTCCCATCATCCAGATCAGTGTTTTAGGGCTCATCAAACCCTAATTTCAGTTGCTACATGCCCTAAATAAGTCAACCTTTTGAATGCCTCCTTCCCAGATAGTTTCATGGCCTAAGGACATCCTGAAATGACCTCTATAGGGACCAACACAAGTAGGCCCATTCAAGGGTGCGTTGCAGAGCAGTTAAGTCCATGCTAGGGTGCTTTGCAGAGCACTTAGGCCCTCTTTGACCTGTGCTAGGCAAGTTTGAGTGAAATTAACATAGGGTTTGGGGAATATTCTTATCTTCTGGAGCCTTCTAGAAGATTCCCAAACTAATCATCTCCTATTGTTATGGGAATAAGTACCCTAGGGCTTTGGGTTAGAACTCCAACAGAGCAAAACCAAACTACAACAAGAAACACTCATACTGCTCAGTGAAAATTCTTATATAATCAAACTACGTAAGAGTGACCATACCTAGTTTTCCTTCGTTCGAGTAGGTCCCACAAGGTTCAGACCCTCTGCAACTCCCGATGTTCTTCAAACCTGAAAATCATTTAATTCGAACATACATAGTAGTATAGAGGTAAAGAATATTCACCAAATTGACTTTATATCATATAAACAAATGATTGATCATATATCAAAACAATGTTCATATATGAATTACAACACAATTTGACGCATAAACAAAGTTAATTTTGGAAACAGGACAACATTTCTTTTATTGCAGTAAGCTATAAATAATATGGAGAGAATTCACCTGAGTCTTCTTCTTCCAGCTCCAATCAGAACCGTCCTCTGGATTCGTCTCATCCCAACCTTTAACAATCTTCTTGCATAACCAACACCATGATATCTCAAGCAAGAGGGAGAATATCTATAATCAAGGAAACAAGGGTTTCCTGAAGCTTGGGGAAGTGCATGAGGCACAGGGATTCATCAGACTCCGTCTGGGATAATATCAATATAATAACTCTATCTCTTCTCCTCCTTAAGGCCTTCCCATAGAAGTCTATTTATACTTCTCCCAATTAGTTCTTAGTTAGGAAACAATTGGGCCACAAGCAATAGGAGGTAATCAATAGGTAAAACCCATGAACTCCACCCATAATTAAGGAAATTTATTTTTTTTAAGTGTTTTAACACATATACGCGGGTTGGGTATTGACTGAGCCGTGTGTACATGCTTTTAACTCAGGTAAAAGTAGTGTACAGTGAATAAAACATTGTTTTTTATATATTTGGACCAAGCTAGAAGGAGGGGTTGCCCTAGGCCATAAACCAAGCATCGCCAATACCAAGGGTGGTAAATGGTGCTATGACAAATTCCCCCTAATATATGAGGTCAAAAGGGGTACATGATGGCCGAAATGTATTAAGTGTATGGAAAGAATCTTGTTATGGGAATAAGTACCCTAGGGATGTGGGTTAGAACTAGGGGGCACCTATACTTCTTTCTGTGATTTGGCTAATATCTTCTTGAACCATTTTCAGTTGCATGTCTGCTATGAAGCTAGAACTGAACTTTTGGCTAACTTTCAGCAAGACACCACAACTTACATTTCAGATCATATCGAGGGATGGAGAAGGAGAAAAGGCTTATCAAAGCTGAAATTCCACCAGAGATCCTTCTCGAATGGTTTCTCAAATATTTACAACCTGAGATCTCAAAGGATGTGTCTCTTTCCGACATTTATTCGGAAGAGCAAGCCATTTTCTAAGCCCGGTAATTAGAACTGATTTACTCTTAGTCTGAGACTCTTCAGAAAATTCTACCTGATGCTCTGAGATCTAAGATAGATTTAGCCAAAATGAAACCAGGCCCCCACACCAATGGTATAGTCAAATTGATTGATGTAGTGAACTAATTGAATCAATTACAACAGTTGTCTCTACAAACTGTTTCTTCTAACCAGGCAACACCGTCTACACCTACACCTTCCCAACCTACCTCTATAAACGTTGTCTGGGCCTCTAGCCCCAGAGGAAATCTACAATCTAATGGTAATAAGAAGTGATGAGGTAAGAAGAAGAACCAGGAAGGGAAAAGAAATGCAAGAAAACCCGGCAATGGTGTCAATGAGGGTAGAAAAGAGTCCACGAAAAAGGTAAAGTTTCCATGCAAGTTATGCAATGGAGATCATCTGACTCACCTCTATCCCAAGATACAAGATGCTCAGCGCTTATTAGTGTAGCAAGGATCCTCTAGCTCCTACGCTATTCTGACTAACCCTTTCCCTAAGGGCAGTAATTACTTGCTAGCGTGAATTGAAACACTAGTACCTCTGCAGGGGGTAACTAGGAAGGGGAAAATTCCTCAAATGTTTATATGATGAACTCTCATATCAACGTCGCTACATGAGCATGTGATTATGGTGAATCAGAAATATCTAAGGGTAAATTTGTTCCTGAAGCCACAGACCCACTTCATATTGAGCAACCGTCTATTGAGTTTGTACCTCAGATACCAAAAGGTTCTGCAAAGCGCTCGACTATTAACCCTAATGCTAGGGCAGCCGAGAACTGCTCGATTGCAAAAGATCTGGCTCAAAGTCCTTGTGGTATTTCTGCATTGGAGGTACTCTAGTCATGCCCTACTCAGAGAAGTGCTTTGCTTTCGGAAATCGGTGCAATATATCTAAATAATTCTTTAGTGATCACTTTTCATATGCTCAATGTCAAAAATAGACTTCCTCACCATATGGCTTTCCAGATAAAGTCCACTTACCGAAAGACCAATAATTTTTGGAAAGATATAGATGAGGGAGCTTCCACATGCGTTATGTCTATGTCATGTTGGAAGGCCATTAGATCATCTTCAGTTGTTCCTTCACCAACTCTTTTGACGAAATTTGATGGACATTCTCATAGGCCAGACATGATTATCCTGGCCTTTCCTATATGTGTTGGGGGGAAGGTAGTGAATATTGAGGTATAAATCATTGATGTGAATCTGGATTATAACCTCCTCTTAGGCAGAAATTGGATTTACGAGATGGATTCGATAGTTTCATCGTTATTCTGCATCCTTTGTTTTCCTCATGAAGGGAGGATTGTTAAAATTGATTAGTTGGATTATTCTCCAGGTGACTCCCACACAACTTTAGATTCTACCATTCCATTGGTGGACAATCCCCATCATCCTATTGAGAATTTAGGAGTTGGAATGTACTCTTTGTTAATGGGTATATTTGATCTTCCTTCTCCTACAGCTAGAATTAATGCAATTTCATCCTCTAAGGGGCCTTCACAGAAAGAGTTCTTTCAAACTCATTATTTTTCGGACCCTTGGACCTTACCTTCATCTACCACCACATTAGATGGAGGGCAAGTTGGTGGAATGGCATTTCCCATGTCTACAATGGAACTTAGCTATCAATCTATTGCTAACTCTACAGACAACCATCCCACTCCTTTTTTACAAGAGGAGTTAGATGGCGATGTGGCTTCGTCTTAGACCCTCAATTCTACTTCAGCTCTAGATTGCTTGGATACAGTCTTACCATCTAAAGAAGCAAATTTAGAGGCAATGATGGGTGTGGATCGACCATGGGAAGATTTACATCATCATTCATATTTTCTTCTTCCATTGCATGAAGTTGAATCTAGGTTCTCCAATCTGTTTACTAGTGATGTTTGTACAGTTTCAAACCCTTTGGCTCCAACACAATTTTTTCTCAAAGGTAACATGTCGGTTATCTCACGAACTGTACTTGTAAACATATCTAGGAATCCTAACATGATTGAAACTTTCTTCATCTGAGCTTATTGTTCCCCTAAATAAATCCAAATCTACACTGACCTCTTTAAATAATTTCGAGATGTGTTCGCTTGGTCTTATGAGGAAATACCTGGAATTGATCCATCTATAGTCCAGCAAGAGATCAAGACGTACGAAAATGCCAAACCTATTCATCAAAAACTTTGACCAATAAATCCTCAGAAAGCGGTGGCTATTAAAGCTGAAGTTGAAAAGCTACTTAAGGCAGGTTTCATATACCACGTTCCTCTAACTGAGTGGATTTCTAATCCAGTCCTGGTAGATAAGAAGCAAGGAATGATCCGAGTGTGTATCAACTTTAGGGATTTGAATAAATCTTCTCCAAAAGACAATTACCGCACACCTTTTATTGATCAAATTGTTGATGAATGTGTGGGTAATGAAAGTTTTTTGATCATGGATGAATTCTATAGTTACAATCAAATTACTATCCATCCAGAGGATCAACACAAGACAACCTTTATTTGTCCCTGGGGCACGTTTGCATACAAGAAGATGCCTTTTGGTCTTAAAAATGTTGGAGGTACTTTTTAGCGGGCCATGTCTTATGCTTTCCATGACATCAAACATGTTATTGAAGCATACGTGGATGACTTAGTTTCTCGTTCTCGAAAGAGAATTGATCATCCCAGACACCTTCAGTTAGTTTTTGAGGGATGTCGCTTTTATAAAATCCTGTTGAATCTGAATAAGTGTGTTTTCATGGTCACATCTGGTCGGCTATTAGGATTCATCATATCAATTGAAGGGATTTGAGTTGATCTTTTCAAGGTTGAGGAAATAATTCAGTTGCCTCCCCCATCTTCCATTCGTCAGCTTCAAAGTCTCCAAGGAAAGGCAAATTTCTTGAGGAGATTTATAGCAAATTATGTTGATATTACCAAAGGATTTATGCGTTTGCTAAAGAAAGGGGTTCCATTTTTATGGGATGACTTCGTGAAACAATCTTTTGATGCTTTGAAAAAAGCATTAACCTCTGCCCCATTATTGAGTCCACCAGATTATGGCAGAGATTTCCTTTTGTATCTCGTTGCGGCAGAATCAACCATCGGTATAGTTTTGGTTCATGAGGATGATGCTCTCAGTGAGCATGTAATCTATTACTTGAGTCAAGGCTTAGTAGGATCTGAGCTATGCTATTCTCCCATTGAGAAATTAGCCTTGGTAGTTTTCCATGTTATCCAGCGACTTCATCATTACATTCTGCTACGTAAAACATTTGTCTTAGTGGCTATCCATACTTTTTAGTTTGTCCTCAGTAGGCGAGTGATTGGAGGCAAATATAATCGATGGATTGTTATTTTGCAAGAGATTGACCTCAAGTTCTTATCAGCTAAATTTAAGAAGTCATTAGTTTTTGCGGAATAGATTTCGAAGTTGCCTTGTGAGGAAGCTATTGTTTATGAGGAAAATTTTTCTGACGAACATTTATTCCTCATTTCTTCACAAGATCCCTAGTACAGATATAGCATTATATATCTCCAAACTTCGAAGTTTCCACCTTCTCTATCAAAAAATGAGTGTTGAAAGTTACGTCACCTTGCCAAAAATTATGTTATCATTGGTGATACATTATATCACAGAGGGGTTGACTCAATCCTTAGGCGTTGCTTAACTTTGGAAGAAGTTGATTCTGTGCTTAATGATTGGCATAGTGGAGCTTGTGGCGGTCATCTATCAGCGCTTCCAACAACCTAGAAAATTTTGCATGCAGGTTACTTATGGCCTTCAATTTTCAAAGACTGTATTAAAGTGGTCCAACATTGCCACCCTTGTCAAATCTATACTCGAAAAATGTGCACACATCCAGCTCCACGTTTTCCTGTTATCACTATCGGTCCATTCACGAAGTGGGGAATTGATTTTACTACTTTTAATCCACCTTTGGTAGCAAATCACAAGTACATAATTGTGGTCATAGACTACTTTACAAAGTGGGCTGAGGCCATACCTACTTACAAAAATGATAGTGAAACAGTAGCCTTGTTTCTCTTCAACCAGGTTATTTCACGATTTGGTATACCAAGAGAGATTGTCACTGACCATGGCAGTCACTTCCAGAATCAACTGATGACGGAATTGGCTCTCAAGTTGGGCTTCCGGCAGGAGCATTCGTCTCCATATTATCCTTAGGCCAATGGGCAAGTCAAAGCCATGAAAAAGTCCCTTAAGACTATCCTACAAAGGAAAATTGATAAAAATCGATTTGGTTGGCACATCATGTTGTACCTGGCACTCTGGGTATATCGAACCTCAGTAAAGATTGCCACAGGTTTTACTCCTTTTCAGCTAGTTTACATGCTGGAATCTATTTTCTCTATTGAATGTGAAATTCCATCCCTTAAGCTAGTTGTAGAACTTCTTCCAAAGATGTTTAGTCTCAAAGAATTCCTCCTTCCTTTGGAACATCTCGATGAGAAATGTCAAGATGCATCCATAATAAATGAAGCCCACAAGAAAAGGGTTAAAACTTAATATGATAAAACTATCCATCCTCGAGTTTTTTCTAAAGGTATCCTTGTCTTAGTCTATGACCAAGACAAAGATGCCCTAGGGGCAGGCAAATTCAAGTCTATGTGGTATGATCCCTTTATATTCAAGCGTGTCTTGGGAAAAGGGGCCTATAAATGAATTGATTTTGAAGGGAACAAGCTGGCGGAGCCCCAAAACGGGCTCTACCTTAAGAAGTATTTTTCTTAGGCTTCGACCGAGCAATTGCTTTTTTGTATATCTTGTATCTTTGTACATATTTTTCTGGCATTTTATGATATCGACATTTTTGATCTTCTTTGGTAGGTATTAATGGATGATTCGATATATTTTGGATTCGCCGATGGTGTAAGTCAACACACTTGGAATCTCGTTTCCGCAGCTTGGGTGATTTATTATCCATCTAGCCAGTTGATGGTGTCGAGGGGAGTATGTATTGGCCCTACTTCAAATAACGTTGCCAAGTATATTGCCATTATTAATTTACTATCCGAAGCAATATCTTATGGGATTGATTCATTGGTAGTTTATCTAGACTCACAACTGGTAGTGTCGCAGTTAAACAACATTTATCGGGTTCGTGATCCTTATTTATATCGCCAAATTTTGAGAGTGAGAGTGTTGCAACGATCATTTATTTATATTACATATGTTCACATTCCATGATCTGAGAATTAATTAATAGACTCTATTGCTAATCAAGCATTAGATTGGCATATTAATCATTCATCAAATTAAATAACATCAAAAGTTGAATCTGTATATATATCATAAAATCGCCTATATATAGATAAAGTGTTCAAAAAATAAAATACAAAATTGGGACAAGATGCCCTCAAAATTTGGGTTCATGCCCATAGTCATGTCCAGTCATACATAGGTCTGTCTATCGACCCGTCTCGGGATGAGCAGCTAAAAAGTTAACCACTGCATTGTCTACATGCCGAAGTATCTAGACGCAGTCTCATAGTACCCCTACCACGGGGCACTACATCTCCTCAAGTAGATCCTCTATGGCTGTCATAGGTACCTCGTTAGTTAGTCTCACCAAGTTTCTCTAAACTGCATATAGGACTCTCTTTGTCTCAACTGCTACCTCTTCGACTCCTCTTCCGCGATGCCTGTGCCTCGGAAATCCATCTGGTCTCACTGGACCCACATCTAGAACATGGTCATTTTGTTAGTATTTTGTCTCATCAGAAATATTTCTAAGTTCATTTCATATTAAAAATCTTAAAAATCTTAAAAATTCACAAAAAAAAACTTAAAAATTGTTACCTATGTCTCCCCATGCTACGTTTGGTGGCAACATTAAGTTTGGATCTCCTTGGAAATCCATGCCGACATACAGGTATTCATCGACTTCAATGATCTTCTGATCCCACCAAGTGAAAAACTCATCATCAAATGTCATCCTAGGCATGTCTTTGCCTCTAAGGAATTTCATCAAGTCCACCCATCTACCCATTCATGGATCTCTTAGGCTATTGATGGAAACTAATACTTTGGGATGTAGCGCAGGTACTTTCTCAAAGAAGAATGAGAACAAGATAGTCCCATATCCAAAATTCTTTGTCTGACCCTTCTGAATAGAGGTCAATCGACTCTCATGTTAGTCAGAAGAGGCGTGCACCAGTCGAATACCATGGTAAGACATTCCACTGATGGGCTCATGGACACTCGTGATGCCTGATGTAGCGAAGTTGACCCATTTACCCATGTAATAGTAAATAGCAGAATCCCCAAAGGATTCACCAATTCTGTTACAATAATAAGTACCCTAGGGCTTTGGGTTATAACCCCAACAGAGCATAAGAAAACTACAACATGAAACACTCATACAGCTCAGGAAAAATGCTTATATAATCAAACTACGTAAGAGTGACCGTACCCGGTTTTCCTTCGTTTGAGTAGGTCCCACAGGGTTTAGACCCTTTGCAACTCCCGATTTTCTTCAAACTTGAAAATCATTCAATTCAAACATATATAGCAGTATAGAGGTAAAGCATATTCACGAAATTGACTTTATATCATATAAACAAATGATTGATCATACATCAAAACAACGTTCATGCATGAATTACAACACAATTTGATGCATAAAAAAAGTTAATTTTGGAAACAAGACAACATTTCTTTTATTGCAGTAAGCTATAAATAACATGGAGAAAATTCACCTGAGTCTTCTTCTTCCAGCTCCAAGTGGAACTGTCCTCCAGATTCATCCTATCCCAACCTTCAACAATCTTCTTCCATAACCAACACCATGATATCTCAATCAAGAGGGAGAATATCTATAATCGAGGAAAAAAGGGTTTCTTGAAGCTTGGGGAAGTGCATGAGGCACAGGGATTCGTCAGACTCGGTCAGGGATAATCTCAGTATAATAACTATATCTCTTCTCCTCCTTAAGGCCTTCCCATGGAAGTCTATTTATGCTTCTCCCAATTAGTTTTTTAGTTGGGAAATAGGTGGGAAACAGTTGGGCCATAGGCAATAGGAGGTAGTCAACAGGTAAAACCCATGAACCCTACCCATAATTAAGAAAATTTAATTTTTTTAAGTGTTTTAACACATATACGCGGGTTGGGTATTGATTGACCCATGTGTACATGATTTTAACTCTAGGAAAAGTAGTGTACAGGGAATAAAACACTATTTTTTTTATATATTTGGACCAAGTCTAGAAGGAGGGGTTACCCTAGGCCATAAACCAAGCATCAACAATACCAAGGATGGTAAATGGTGCTATAACACCTATGAGCTCGAAAATGGATGAGGAATGAGTTAAGATACCTCCTATCCTCTCATCCCTTCCTCCATGGAACTAATTCTAAGTATGGAAGGCCATTCAATACCCTTATTGATGACGAAACCTCCTCCATCTTCCTATAAATTGAGCACTCTTCTAAGTCATCAAGGGTTGGTCTTTGATGAATTGTAAGGAGATAATGTTAGTTTGAGAATTGAGACTATTGTAAGTGTCGTTATGTTGCCAGAATTTCATGCTTATGATGTGTTGTGGATGGAACCAAAGCTGGAGGAGTGACTTCGAATCAGGCTTCATGGTTGTAATTCTTCCTTCTATTCAATAAAGTATTTGCACCTTTTTCCATATGCTTATCTTGATATGTGATGCTTACACGTGTGAAGGTATCTGATTCCATTTACTTTTAATCAATAGATATTTTGCTTTGATTGGTTCTTTGTCTTCTGTTGATGTTTAAGGTACTTCTCAAGCGTGTTAAGTACAGGAAGGAGTGACAGGATTGATACAAAGGAGACAAGAGGAAAGAAAAATTAAAAGTAGGTCCTCTCATTCTCCTTGTCTTATCTATTGTTTATAGAAAAAGGTTAAAGTGCTTTAAACTGTTGTTCTAGATATAGCTACTTATCTAGGGAATTAGTATTTATCCGTAGATACCAAATTCTTCATAACAAATTGGCAACCATACTGGGTAGACCATCTTCTTCGAAATTGTACGGGAGATCATCTTCTTCGAAATTATCCTGATATTCCTCAGATCTTAGAAGAATGGTCTTCTCGTTCACATCATCTTGTGTCATCAACTTTTGGAGATCATGATGGTGACACACCATCAACTAGTGGTAGTAAAGTTCATGGAAAGAAGGCTAAAATTAAGTTTCCATGTAGGTTATGAGAAGGGAATCACCCCATTCACCTTTATCTCTATCTGGATGAAGCCAAAAAAGTGTTGGATAATCGTCCTGCTTCCCCACAGCAACTTCCATCTAGTTACAGGAGACTATCCCTTAATCCTTCACTAGTTTATATAGTGACTGGCCCAAATCAACTGTTGATCAAACCACTCTCTCTGAATGTGAATCCCATGAGTCTATACCTGACCAATCACAGGTTGAGGAAACAGTTGACCCGATTTCACCTTCAACTAATCGTACCTTTCTCGAAGAGAGTGAATATGATACCACTCAGGCTATTTTCATTTCTTCATATTCCAATGAGCTTGGGGGAAATCCTCTTGTTCCATCAAGACAGGAGGAAAATTCTCTTGCTCTCGTAACTCAAGGGGTTAATTCTTCTATTCTTACGGTACCCCCTCCAAATAGTCTAGTCACTTCCTTTGATTGGAATCGACTATCAAGATCCCGTCTTCCTCCTTATGTGCCTTTCCAGATCATAGTACATGCTTGTAATATGGTCGTACCTGGCACTATTATTGATGAAGGTGCAACAGTGAGTATCCTTTCCTCCATCTCTTCGCAAGCACTCTGTTCACTACCACTTGTGCTTGTTACCTAGAATTTGTTGGCTTTTAAGAGAGGAACCAATCAACCATTAGGGATCCTTCCTCAATTGCCTATTACTTTGGGAGGAATTTTTTTTTATCTCAATGTGATGGTAGTCCCAAGACCTTTATATTACAATTTACTTCTTGGGTGTGACTATGTTTATGACATGGAAGCTATTGTTTCAACACTCTTTCGAGTGATGTGTTTCCCACATGAAGGCAGAATTGTCACCATTGACCAGCTTTCATTTCCCAATCCAAATATGGCTTCCAGTCAACCATCTTCCCTAATTGGTCCTTTTGTCCCAATGGTATCTTCCCCATCATGGGTCAATTATGTGGCAACCCGTTCCATGCCTACATCAATAGACAATCAATTCCGTGATGTTGTACATTATGTACTGGAGGCATTGCAACTAGATCTCTCTAATGAATTCCTTGCTACGAATCCCTTCCAGAGAATTGTTCTCCCATCTGATGAGATAGCGCTTGGAATTCATGACCTCTTATGGGTCGTGAATAAGGAATATAAGGATAGTTCTTCTACTATTTCAACCTCATTAAAAAATGAAACAAGTCACATAATGTAGAAATTCCCACTGTAGATCAACAGATTATGCATTGTACTAAAACAAAATACAAGATCTAATTCTACAAAAATTATGTGGAAGCTTAATCGAATTGAGCAATATCAATTGAACACATATAACTGATACGAAGAAATCAATCACACATAACACAAAAGAAATAACCAGGGGAAATCCTCAACCTAAAACCCCAACTTTGTATTATCATACAAGTGGAAATATAGGCTGGATTACAAAAAGAATTAGCTCACAAGCTATCCTACTCTCTCTGCAATCCCTCTGTTGCTCATAGATAGTCAAAGGCCTCTCTCAAACCTTCTCCTCTGCCCTCCAAGCCTCCTATTTCTTTGCGCAATTTTCCTTGGGGTCCAATGCAACCACTTGTGTGAATTGGCCTCTTTACACACTCACTAACCTCTGATCTAACTACACAATCTTGAAGGAGATAAATCCTTCTCCATGGATGAGCTTCTTTTATAGGAAAAAAATTCATCCAACTAATAGTACACTGTCCCTTCTTTGATCTCAACTGGGTCTCTATCTGAACTGACATGCATGAGTTATTCATGAGAGAATCTTCAGTTATCTGAAGTGCGGCAATTATATGCAAACATGCATTAACTAACTGAACACACATTAATTTAAACAAACTATTTGAATTAATCTAACTGGACTTGACTCAGTTAACTGAGCCAACTAATTACAACTCAATATTACAATTCATCCTTATCTCTTTAACTGATGGATAAGTTCCTCAATTAATGGAGAAACTGTTGCATGTCCCCACATAGACTTCATGTTTGATTTTCCTTAACTAATTAACTCATGGTGAATTAATTAATTTATTTTCAAATAGTTGTTAATTTCAAATTCAAATTTTACTTCACTATTTTAGTTTAGGGACTAACTAAAATAGGAATCCATCCCGAACTACTAAAAATAACAATGTTATTTTTAGCACTTCCATTTTTCATTCCCTGTTGCTCAATCCTACACTAGTACCCAAACTACTATTTATAGCCGTGTTATTTTTATCACTTCTATTTTTAGCATTTCCTATTGCTATTTTCAACACTCCCTCTCAACAAGAAAGGCATTCAACTTGAACTTGATCCTGTACCTTTGGAATGTTCTGCATGCAACACTTCTCCCAAGTGTGTTTGCTCTAGCAACTCTAGAAACAAAAAAACTCCCAACTGACCTCTCTGTTGGGCTAGAAACATACTCTAATGTTGAAGCTCTACCTGCTGCTGACAAGTGCTCCCTCTTTAGCCTCTGAGCTGCTGCAACAGTCCATGCATATCACACCATTGCACACCTCTCTGTGCCATCCTGCACTAGTGCAACACTCTTGTGCCTCTCACATTGTTGGAGCCTGCTAGCTCTACACAATCCTAGGACTCCTGCACTGTAGCTCCTTTTGCAGCTCTATATGCATCTGTCTCTACCCACTCAGCCAATCTTGCTACTCCTTGTTGGGGTTCCCATAGCAAGGTCTAATCAAATAGGTTGGGTACCTCAATGATCCTGCCCCTATTCCAGCCTTCTTGGGACTGTCACTCCACATTACCCCACCTCCGACCTAGAGGTATGGATGTATGTGATCCCTCTACCCACTTGGCTCGAATTCCCCCCTACTGGAGGTCTCTACATGAGTGGATGCCTCCACTCGGTCTCCTCTTGGCTTCTCCAGTTGTGGTTGCTCCACAACCTCCCAAAGTTGCTTCACTAATTGTGGCTCCTCCACAATTGTCTAAGACTTCTTCTAGTGCTACATGTTGAGAGGTAATTTACTCTCCCTCTCAACCACCAAGTATCTAACCTTTTCCTTTCTCCTCAAGGCTTTGCATGCATCTTGTACCTCAAGTGCATACAACTTCTTGGCTAGTACACCAATCTATTTCATATTTCCCACTGTCACGAAATTTCTTGGAAAAAGAGTTGATTTTAAATCAGTGATATCTCCCTCATCCGAACTCCGATTCAGCCAATTTTTTTTTTAATTTGGGTATTTGTTTCTCAAGGAATGTGATCTGCTATTTGTTTCTAAAAATTTTGCACAAAAATTTTCATATCTGCTGTGAAAAATCGCAGCCCAAAACTCAAAACTTTGAAATCTCCTCTAGTATATTGTTCTCTGCTTTTATCACCTTTGCTCCGATACCATGTAGAACTTTTTCTACAAAACCTCACTCTGATACCATGTAGAAATTCCCACTATAGATCAATATATTATGCAATGTACTAAAGCAAAATACAAGATCTAATTCTACAACAATTATGTGGAAGCTTAATCTAATTGAGAAAGATCAATTGAACACATATAACTGATAAGAAGAAATCAATCACACATAACACATAAGAAATAACCAGGGGAAAGCCTCAGCCTAAAACCCCAACTCTATATTATCATACAAGTGGAAATATAGTCTGGATTACAAAAATAATCAGCTCACAAGCTATCCTGCTCTCTTTGCAATCCCTCTGCTTCTCATAAACAGTCAAAGGCCTCTCTCAAACCTTCTCCTCTACCCTCCAAGCCTCCTATTTCTTTGCGCAATTTTCCTTGGGGTCCAGTGTAGCCACTTGTGTGAATTGGCATCTTCACACACTCACTAACCTCTGATCTAACTACGCAATCCTGAAGGAGATAAATCCTTCTCCATCGATGAGCTTCTTTTATAGGAAAAAAATCCATCCAACTGATAGCACATTGTCCCTTCTTTGATCTCAACTGGGTCTCTATCTAAACTGACATGCATGAGTTATTCATGAGAGAATCTTCAGTTATCTGAAGTGCAACAGTTATATGCAAGCATGCATTAACTAACTAAACT
>APFE031103667.1:49336-123154 GCA_000404065.3 Pinus taeda | reverse complement strand
ATCTCCTTGGCCAATCATACGCTTTCACCTGGTTGTTTTACCCTTTTTGAGGAACAATTGCAATGAGTGGTCTTATTAGCTAGCCTCTCCACATAAATCAACATGTTTTGAGAAGTTCCAACATCACCAGAACTAGTTGCTATCCTAGACACCACTCGTTCCTCAAAATGGAGTCCTCTTTAAGCTCTTTTTAGACTCTCTAAATATTGAAAGATTTTCGAGCGCTTGTCCTTTTTAGCTCGTTAATGGATTGGAAACAACATCTACTCAGTATAATTTTAACCCTTTTTCAAGCTGAGATAGATTATTTATGAAAAAGGAATATGTTGACTGAACATGGTCAATAGATTCTCTCTCGTATTGTTTTATGTTTTTTTGTGCTTAAGAGCAAATCTACGAAAAAGAGCTTGTGGAGTTTTCTTTTCGTCCCTTTTCAAACTCTCTAAATAGGAAAAGGACCGAGTTATCTTTGTCATTAAACTTTTTAAAACATGAAATAACGACAAACTTGTCAATCATGACAAGACTGAGTTTCACCTTCGCTAGACTTGTTAAAACATCACATAG
The DNA here is from genome assembly GCA_000404065.3 of Pinus taeda. Lineage (NCBI taxonomy): Eukaryota > Viridiplantae > Streptophyta > Pinopsida > Pinales > Pinaceae > Pinus > Pinus taeda. Next base: position 122,587 of record APFE031103667.1, on the reverse strand, counting down.
CGATGGATTCACCTGAAGGGTGGACTTATACAACAAGCATATGTTATCCTCCTCAAGCTTGATAAAAATAAAGAGATACTGGTTAGCAATGACTAGGGAAAATGGGAAAAGGGCTAAACCACTTTATGGAACCAGGTCACTCTTGAACATGACACTTTCACTTCATCATTGTGACTATAAGGGTTGGGTTATTTTCTTGATGGTCATCATACCTTGGTCTATCATACCATCCATTACTTTTTATTTTGGGTCAATGTTTCCAATTCATTTAGTGTCGCCGACATGTTCAAGAGAAGTCACTCAGTTAAAATTCATCCTTTGCAATAATCATAAACCTTCATTTTCATGATCGCCATTCCTGAGCCTTGTTTCGTTAGTCAAATTCCATCTCCAAAATCATTACACTCATTTCATGTCGTTGATGTGGGATACATTAAGGCCCTCCTTCGATGAGTCACTTCTTGTCTACATCAGCTCATTATCCAAGAAGTTGACTTAGAAACACCATTCCAGTACCTTGAGGCTTGCATACATCAATGGTAAGTTTCTCGCTTCTGGAAATAGGTTGACATCACTGGCCTTTGACCATAAGACTTTGTATGGTGTTCAACATCAAAACATCCATTCATACCATGTAGAATGTACTGCAGTACCTTGAGGATCATTATCATTATCGGTGATTTCTCTCATGTCCTTTAACGAATTACATCATTGGCTGGTAATTAGACGGTGTCTTCCCATGTTCGACTTCACATCACATATTCACATGGTTAGAATCATACGTGAGCAAACGATTGAATGAGATAGAAGACCCCGGATCTAGTTTCATCCATCTGGGCTGTGATTTCAGGAAAATTATCATAGGTCTATATCTATAGATGACTGTCTATGTACTTGTAATGAAATTTTATATGTTGAGCATGGGTATGCCTTCCCTCATCAATTCATGAGAAAAAAATCAAAATTTCATGATATTATGTATTGTAATCGATGCAGGGCACCAACCACTTCGGAACCTCCTCATCACATCGTAAAGCATATCACTCGACATTAACATTTTTCGAATTCATGCTTTAGGGGGCACATATTACAGATCCATTTGGGCACATTACTCCCATCATCCAGATTAGTGTTTTAGGGCTCATCAAACCCTAATTTCAATTGCTACATGCCCTAAACAAGTCAACCTTTTGAAGGCCTCCTTCCCAGATAGTTTCATGGCCTAAAGACATCCTAAAATGACCTCTAGAGGGACCAGCGCAAGTAGGCCCATGCAAGGGTGTGTTGCAGAGTAGTTAAGTCCATGCCAGGGTGCTCTGCAGAGCACTTAGGCCCTCTTTGACCTGCGTTAGGTGAGTTTGAGTGAAATTCACATAGGGTTTGGGGAATATTCTTATCTTCTGGAGCCTTCTAGAATATTCCCACACTGATCATCTCCTATGAGCTTCAAAATGGATGAGGAATGAGTTAAGATACCTCCTATCCTTTCATCCCTTCCTCCATGGAACTAATTCCAAGTATGGAAGGACATTCAATACCCTCACTGATGACAAAACCTCCTCCATCTTCTTATAAATTGAGAACTCATCTAAGTGTTCAAGGGCTAGACTTTTATGAATTGTAAGCAGATAATGTTAGTTTGAGAATTGAGACTATTGTAAGTGTTGTTATGTTGTCGGAATGTCATGCTTATGATGTGATGTGGATGGAACCAAAGCTAAAGTAGTGACTTTGAATCAAGCTTCATGGTTGTAATTCTTCCTTCTATTCAATAAAGTATTTGCACCTTTTTCCATATGCTTATCTTGATATGTGATGCTTATATGTGTGAATGTATATGATTCCATTTACTTGTAATCAATAGATATTTTTCTTTGATTGGTTCTTTGTCTTCTGTTGATGTTTACAAGTACTTCTCAAGCGTGTTAAGTATGGGAAGGAGTGACAGGATCAATACAAAGGAGACAAGAGGAAAGTGAAACTACAAGTAGGTCCTCTCATTGTCCTTATCTTATCTATTGTTTATAGAAAAAGGTTAAAATTCTTTAAATTGTTGTTCTAGATATAGCTACTTATCTAGGGAATTAGTATTTATCCGTAGATACCAAATTCTTCATAACAGTGATGCAAAATGAACATTCAAGACTTTGGTGTGCATATAAGGAAAAATCCAGTGGTTAAAACATGGTTTGTATGAACACAATGAACCTTCATATATATGGAACCTTCCACAATTAAAAAAACTATATGCAATTGATCCAAGCCAGGAGGTAAATAACGCTTATATATGTGCATACTAAAAAATTACTATCTTCAGACTCTCAAACCAGCATATCTCTACACATTTAGATAGCTCAAGGCTTGTGCACTAGTGCAACCACCTGTTCCAAAACATAGCAAGAAATAACTCATAAAAATTACACACTCAAATGATTGATCTTCTCGTCTTTTTATAGTTTCTTCTCCTTTTGATTACCATAAGTGGATTTAAATGATGGATTTGTTGACCACATGAAATGAACGTTGAATCATCCTCACTAACACAAATTCCATGGGAAATTAAATGGTTTTTCCCATTTTTATTTATTTATTTATTCACCTAGATTCATCATTGTGGGGATGGCATGTCTTCCCAGAGACAATCATCACACAGATAACACTAGTTTCTAGAAAAAATGCAACATATTTTCACTATGAAAGCTCTCTTCCCAGCAATAATAGATGAACTTGAATAAAATCCAATACCCTCTTCCATATTGCTTCCTCACTTCATCAAGCATGTACAAAGCCTATCCAACCTCCTGTAACTCCTCTACAACTAGCATGACATCATCATGAGACACTACCTATCCAGATACCTCTGTATCCTCTTGCAACGTTTCTACCAATCACTAAGTCTAGTGTGATAAGATCATGATCTAGGTTGACATCAAGTCCAACACAAATCTATAGTCTTTGTTTCCATTTCATCATTACCGACATTTAGTGTGAAATATTCATTTGTCTTATAACATGTTTCTATTCTTCTTGGGGATTCCACCCATTACTTCTATGCCTCAAACAAGTTTTTCAAATTTGCCTATTTCTATGCCCAAATTTGCCTTTGTGTTGGGGGTAAACCCTAGTTAATCTATGAGAGATTAGATATTTACTCTTAGTTCATCTCAAACTACAATTCCTACATTTAAATGGGCATGCCTACTTCAAGGAACATGTTAGGAGATTGGCAATTGCTTCTAGTCAGGCTAGGGAATTTATGTTTTTGGCAATACTTATCAACCTTGGAATAGTTCTATTTTTGGAGTGATGCCTTCCTCTGGAGGTTCCTTTTCCTTTCTGGGGGGGGCAGTTTAGCTGGGGAAACTCACCCCATTAGTTCCATTATGTGTGTGAGCTCTAATGCTTACGACAATGCTTCTACACAAGGATTTTTTCCTTTACTGCTAGGTACAATCCCTTTAGTAGTCACACTTTGGGGGTCCTTTGTTCTCTAGGGACACTAACCATAGGGGGTAAGATCCTTACACCACATCTATTGGCCTAGGACCTCAGTATAATGGGATGAACTACAACCTTGGTCCACACTCTTGTGCCTTTAATTATGTTATGGGGGAACCATATGGTCCATCAAGGGGTTATTTACCTTATTATCCATTTAATCAACAAAAATTACTTTTTTTGGAACCTCTTGATTTATTGAATTTGGATAAGCTAGCAAATTACCCCATATTCCACGATCATAGGTGGACACCTATGTTGACCAAGTTTCCATATGATAATCCCAAGTTTTAAGGGAAGTTGGGAGAAAACCCCTCCACACACATCACCACCTACCATTTATGGTGTTCACATAACTCTTTGGTTGATGATTCTATGAGTTTGAGACTTTTCCAGAGAACTTTAACTAAAGATGCTACAAAATAGTATATCAAAATTGATAGTGCATTTATAATGAATTTTCCTCCTTGGCTTGTACTTTCTCGAACCACTTTTAGTTACCTACCCGACAGGATCTTGAGACTAACCTTTTGACTAATTTCAAACAAGATAACACTACTCACATCTATCATCATATTCATGAGTGGCATAAATGAAAGAAGTTAGCATGAACTAGACTTCTTGATGAAGTACTTAAAATATGTGTTCACCAAATCCTTTTTTCAACCTATAGCCAAGTAAGTCACCATGATTGGCAGCCATCGAGGAGAAAGTAGTCTTACTTGCTCAACATATTGAATTGATTTATTCTCAATCACAAACTTTCTATGACATCATTCCTAATTCTTTTCAACCTTCAACTGATACACAATGACCCAAGCCAATACCACACTTTGATGGTGTTATTGGTTCCATTTCTTCTAATAATATGAGCTAGCTAGTTTTTTAGTTAGGGAAAATGATTGTTACTTCTCAAGCCCAACCAAGTACATACGATTCTTAACAAGCACCTTCTTCTAAGTAGTTTTTTGAGATTCGCATGGTGAATTAGATAGCAACTAAGAATCATAAATAACTTGGAATTAAAAGTAAAATGAATAAGAAAAAGAATAATCCAAACTTTCTCAGGAGAATTCCCAAAACCAAAGTAATCAAGGTGAGGACACAAGTGAGCATCACCAAAATGTTAAATTTCTTTGCAAGGTTTGTCAGGGAGATAATTTGGCTCACAAGTTCCCTTGTATGGATGAAGTCCACCGCTTTCTTGCACAAGAAATAGCCACCCAATGGTTGAAAGTTTTGATTCAACCATTCCTTGCCTAGCCACAATAGTAAATGATTGCACAAGATCCTCAACCTCGACCTCGAGTAAATGGGGGGAAACATTATTATCCACCTAGAAACAATGCACTTATTCTCATGCTACAATCATAATTCAACTTGTTTATGATATAAAAGTCTTACAACACTCCCAAGTCAATTTTTTCTTCTAAGGATTCAACCATCCATGCTACATCCACTAGACCTCTCATGCTAGATAGGCCCTTGGAACCAATATTTCACCCTCCTAAGGGTGTTCTTCATAAGTTGACACATAATCCTAATGCACCAATTACTAAACATTACAATATTACTAAGGATTTATCCCAAGCACCTTGTGCCATGTCCTCTCTAGAGGTTTTGTAGAGTTGTCCCATGCAACAAAAATATTTATTGACTGCTATCGAAGGTGTGGATCCCTAAAATTATAGTTTGATAATGTTTTACATTGATGCCCTTCGTTTTAGACTCTCTCGTCAAGTTTCTCTTTAGATCATGATGTGTATCTTTCATAAGGACATATACCACACTCTGGTGGATGAAGGGTCTTTAACTTGTGCGATGTCTACGCCATGTTTGAAGGCTATTGGTTCTCCAAAATTTGCTAAGTCAAGTACTTATCTATAGGCTTTTGAAGAACACATGCCTCGAGGAATTATTTCAAAGTTTTCCATTGATCTAGGGGGACATATTGCCTATGCTGATATTGAAGTTGTTGATTCTCCCTTAGGCTATAATTTTCTCCTCTGTAGTTGGTTCTATGCCATGAATTTCATTGTGTCTTTAGTGTTTTGTATGCTTCACTTTCTCCATTAAGGCAATATTGTCATGATCGATCAGTGAGATTACTCCATACCGTCGACCAAGCTTACCATCATGGGAAATTTTGTGTTATTCATTGGAGATAACCCTGTAACCTATGAGAGAATTAGCACCAGATTTTTTAAAATCCCATCACTTATCAGTGTCTTTCCTATAGTCCCACCCAACGTTCCTATGTCCTTTATTGCTCCTATACATATGATTTCTCCCAACACTTATGGACCCCATCTATCTCCTAACCCATGGGTGGTGCCTTCTCCTTTATAATTTGATAATATGGTGAGTATAAACTTTATTTAGTAGAAGAGATTTCCTCTTTGGTAATCTCGTTAGTACATCCTGACCCTAGTCAAAAAATTCATCCTAAGTACAAAATATAACCAAGATTATTTTCCCACATGGGCCATCACTTTTCCTATTCCACATGACTCCCTCGATGACAATTATACTTGCTAATAAGTCATATTGGACGTCATGTAACATATTGATAATCCTAGTGAGATTATGCATCTTGATTCCTATTTTCTCTCCAATTCAAAATAGGTAGATATTGGCAAAGAAAATCTTGAATCAACCGAGGATAAATTTTCTTGACCATCTCGTAAAGTGACACCCTTGGCTTGATTCAATTCTTGGGTTTCTAATACTAAACTTGCCAATGAATTTTCCAACCCAAACCTTTTCATTGATGAGTGCCTTGTACCTCCTTTATGTCTTCATATTCCTTGTCAAGGAGTTGTACTAGGTCACGGGACCAATTAACTTGTATGTCCTTGATTCATTCCTGATAACGCTATGGTTCTAGGTTTTCCTTGGCATCATCAACCTTTGGGAATTGGGAAACTCAACTTTCTGTGGCATGGCCCCATCATGGTGAACCACATGGTACCCAATACAACCCATGATTTCATGTACCAAAATACTTTCCTTTTTCCTAATAGTAAGAACACCTTGACATGACATATTAAACTATGTTCAACCTTACACATATGTTCTTTAGTTTTTGGTTTGGTGTGTGATGCGAGAATTTTTCTAGTACATCATATATGCCAAAAAAATTAAAAAAAAATATGGTCATGTTTTCACCTAATCCATGTTTTATTTCTTTCATTATGTGATTTAAACATGGGTCTTTTTACAGGATACAGTGACATTTCTATTATGACATTCAATGGATCTTAGGTGCATTATTCTTGAACCTGACATATAGGGGTCAATCTTCATTGCCATTTTTGAAGCATTCCTGACCTTCATTTCCATTTTCATTATGCCTTAGATCTGTCTCCATCAAGTTATGATATTAGACCATATCTTTTATGCACACTGTAACTTGGTGGTAGAGCTTACCTAAACATGGATGTCCTAGGTTAGCATCTCATATCTATATTGGTGTCCATGTAGTGTTCTGTTGTAACAACTACAACAACCCTCCAAAAATTTTGCTCACGTGCAAATTTGGAGCCTACCTTAGATCTTGTGATTGATCGTGCTTTGGTCACTTGTTGGTAAGTTGATGATCTCAAGCTCCCCTCCTTGATCTTAAGAGTTTTTCATGTTCTCATCTTTATGAAGCATGTGTCATCTTTAGGAATATAGATTTTTGTTTTTCATGCAAAGGGAATTTTGTTTTGCTTCAATGGAAATCTTATGCATATGAGTTGTTTTCATTACATAGATATGTTTCACACTCACTTCATGCACTCTTGTGCCAAAGGTTGTTGCATCAATGTGAGTATGTTTTATAAATTTTGGATTGTCTACATTGTAACTCTAAGTGTTTGTGTGTGATTAAAGTCAAGTCCGATCACTATTTACATTTTTTCCCTGATCTCACACTTAGCCAATTTCCCAAGCAACCTAGCCTCATCCAGCTTCCCAGAATTGTGCACTTTTCTTTGGCAACCCTCAATTTTTTTTGCTTTCCTATTGGAACTACATAGTGGTTTCCTCCATTTTCCTTCCCCCGGCTGGAACCCATTATCATTAGAAACTATATAGTATTGTCCCTCAGCTACTCATTTTTCCTTGCAACCTGAAACTGTGCAGATGTGTCCTCCCGAAACCCATCTCGTAGTAGTGCCTTACATCCAAAAATTGCACAGTATTTCCTCTCAACTTCCCAAGCTTCACTGCACTTAGAAAATTCATAGAGGTTCCCTCCCAGGACCCCATCCCACAGTAGTGTCCTATACCTCAAAACTTTGTAGTGTTGTCCAAGTTGTCATGTCTGTCTTGCATGTAGAAAATGCACAGATGGGCCTCCCAGGGCCTCATTCTGGTAGCAGTCACTACCCGTTGAAACTATGTTGATCTAATTCTCAGTGACTACAGGAAAAGGTGACAAGCTAAGATCACTCCCAAGAAATTGAGGAGAAGGACCAAGAGACTAAGTGATGGAAAACGATTAGGACCACATGTAAACTTCGTTAGATGCATGATCATCTTGAGGGTAAGTATGGTATGCAAAGAACACCTTTCAAAGTACATATCTTAGTTGAGTTTCCAAGGCTTCTTGTCACTTTCATATCATCCTGTCTTCAGTAACATGCATGTGCACAAACACAAAAGTCATTTCATGTGTTTCATCTACATGTCTTGCTTCCTTTTCGCTTGTTTGTCTTTGTGTGCATGAGTTGTTCCAACTATGTAAAGACCCATTGTACTAACACACAAACATTCTCGTGCAAGTGTCGTCATGATCGTTCAATGACCCATATTAAGTGTCGCACTTGTCACTCTCACCTTTAGATAGCCTCACTGAGCACATGTTGTCTTGTTGGTTTGAGGTGTCTTATCATTGAGTCATGCTAAGTGTGTGTTCACAAGGTCATATATACGCGAGTTCGCTCACTCACACACTTAACTATTTTTCTCGAAAATCTATCGACCGAACAACATTCCATCAACTAGACCTCCACTGAGCTGCACCACGCAGTCTCAACTCTCAATGACCCTACATTGTTTCCTAGAACTGTGCAAAGGTTGAGGTTGTCCTCTTGGCCAGCCTACACTACACAATTTTGGAAATGTGTCAGCTAACTGTCTCCCAAAACTGCGCAGAAGTTGTCCAAGAAGCCATCCCAACCTGTGCTTCCCATAGGACCATCCACCAAGCCTCCCTCTGGTCAACTAGAAGATCTAACTTGAGTTATGACCCAGGACTGCACTCATCCATAAAATTGCACAGTAGTTGTCCAGCCCACGTACCTGTACTGCCTGTAGAAACTATGCAAACATGACGGATATGCCTTTGCTGCCTCTCACTGCACTATCCCAAGAAATTGTGTAGTTTTTCCAGGCAATCCCCCTACTGGCCTACTCTACTCTCTTGCTAAAAATATGTAGTTTTCGCTAATAGTCCTACTATTGCCTGACACTCCACTCAGCCCAAAAAATGCATAGTCATGTCCTACCTTGAATGTCTCCCAGAACTTTCGAATTTCTAACTAGTAGCTCCTGTAGCCTAATCCCGACCTCCTCCGGAAAGCTATGTAGTTTTCACTTCCAGTTATTCCTATTGTCTCCCTAGAAAACTGCACAATTCTACCTCCTAGGTGAGCCCTCTCCTACAAATGTCACTATTGTCCCAAACTACTGAAATCAGCCTCCCAGTGACTTCCACGCAATTTTTCCCGACAGTACCTCGGAGTCTCGCATCCTGACCTAAGTTGTGCTCTGCATAGTCTTAGTACCTTGTCCTCCCTCCTGATCACCCAGAATGATCACATCAAACAATGCATCATGGTAGATTAGGATATTTCTGGATTTGATGTCGTCTCATCATGACCAATTGCAGAAGAAGGTACATGAATGGAACATGGCGTGATGATGAACGAGATGAAAGAGTGCATGCTAGAAGACTTGCTCATGGTTGGATGAACACGTGAAGCAAACCAAGTGGCAAGCAAAGGAGATACATACGCATGCATGAAACATCAAGCAAATACCAAGACCATCAAATATCCTCCACACTTTGTCACGCGGAGGTGAAGATATGATACACCAAGAGCATTCTCATCACCCAACAGCATAGCAACTTGACACGGACACCATAGTCAGCATGTTCATGTCAGCAGTGCCATGTTGAGTCATGTCATGAGTCGTCTCAGCCACATCACTACTTTGGGCGATACTTGTTGCAATCAATGTAATTTAACATGGAAGTCCAAGAGATCCATGGATGAAATTGAAGAGTCATGTAAGTTAAATAGTCATGAGGGAATTCGAAGAGTCACAAGCATCAATTTCACCCTTGGCTATATATACCCCCCTCATTTGTACATGCAAAAGAATTTTCATTTTGGCTCCTCCCACATAGCCTTGAGATTCTGTAATCTTTTCTTTGAGGAGTGAGCAGTGGCTCCAATGCTCCACTACTGGGGCTAGTGATGTATGGTGTACAAATGTGTCTTGGAACTTTCGCTTAATTCAGACGCCTATCACATGCCAATATGCTTTCATGCATGTGTTGTATTCATTTGTAAGACTATTCTTTAAATGCTTGTAATGCATGTTTTCTTAAATTGTACTAAGATAATCGAGCTACTTCAATTTTTCTAGTGCATATATTGTTGAAGATGTGTTGTAATGGTTGCTATTGTTGTCTTGTTCGTGTGGACTACTCCATCAAACACTAGACATATTCATTCTTGTATATTTGTTATAAATTTTGTAACATCTCTAGTTTTGATAAGTTAGTATATTATATATACAAATTTTGAAAATGTTAAGGTGGGATATGGACGCAAAACAAATATTTTTTTTTAAATGTTAGGAAAAATTAATTATGATAGGCAGCCATATCAATAAAAGTTAGGTGTTAGTTGCTTTAAACAAACAAGGTAGAATAAAATGTTAGGGAAGCTAAAAGAAAAATGAAAAAAGCTTCATTTAAAAGTTTTGGAATGCATAAGGCTCCTAGCTCAAATATACCATCATCATGTTGATCCTATGTTGCATGTGCAGAAGAATTTATCGAAGGAGTTCAAGTTCCCATTCTTACACTAAAAATCCCCTCCTCACATTATAATCCCCTACATATTCATTTCCCTAATTCACTCCTTCATTACACACTCCACTCATACTTTTATCCTAAGTCCTAATTCCCAACACTACATTCCTGACATATTATATTCTATTCCCTACCTCCATACCATATAACTTTACTAATTTATATTTCTGACACATTATATTTCATCCCCATATATCCTGATTCATGTAAACATTCGATTAAAGTTTTTAACGTGATTTCTGGCCCCACCATGAAACGTTGGCTATCTTCTTGTTGATCCCGAACCATTAATTTTAAATCAGCACCTATTATATGATTTTGGGCCCCCTCCATCATCAAACCTTTATCAGCATGGGGGGGGGTCTGAAATAACTTGTATTACCATACCACCCACCTGCTACGTGTCACCATCCTAGGATTTCGAACCCCTCTCCATCAAAACCGCAAACAGCCTCGACCCCCCTCCAAAAGTTTTTTCCTCAAACAACTTACAATTGACTGTTGATACCTTCGCCATCTCGCCGCTGCCACATAGCCTACCATTGACGAATTAAATAACCTCCCTCCATATTCTTGTTATCCATTTATTTCAATTGCTTGTTAACCCTGTGCCATTAACGGTTAAAATATTTTTCTATAAACCCATTTCAAACCCTCCGCGAACTTTCTGTTTTCATTCCACATTCTGCAGAGCTCAAATTACTGTCAATATTCAGTCACAATATTCTTAAAGCACCACTTCCTATTCGAGCAGCGTCCAAGTTTACATATACACTTCCAATCTTCATATATTGGTCAGAGAACCTTCTTTCCATTATAAACCCCAGTTCTTATGTTTATAATTCAAAATCTATTGTCAAATTACTGCCAGTATGCCTCCTAAAGAAAAGAAGACACAGGAAGATGTTAACCCTCTCATTGTTCCCTCTGTTAACATTCACCATACACCTTTAGCCGATAGAGACTATATGATTCATGAAACCAATTGTGATATTGATATTTTTGAATTATATTGTTGGCTAGAAGATAAATATATCGACCAAACCAATGAAATTCAACTATGGAAATCAAACCTTCCCTATTACATCTTTCCTCTCACCTTCAGTGCTCTAGATTTTATCAGAATATGTCAGGCTTCTTACCTCCCAGATGAGAGAGCCATTGTCAATCCTCAGGGCCAAATTTTGTTTACTATAACCCCTTAATCCATTGACCAGATGATGTAAGCTCTAACTTTCAAAGATACCACTCCATTTTCTCATGAAGCCCTAGTTGAATTATATCAAAAACTCGATCTTACCAAGAGAACTGAAACCCTAGAGTTATTCCTTTCAAAAGATGCCCCCATGCCTAAAAAGAATCCTCCCTATCCTTCATCCATTTTTCCAGAAAGAGCCAAGAAAATTATCACTCTGATTTCTTACTTACTTGGCTATTACTCTAATGAATGGCTCAATGATGCCATTATTGGATTCCTGACAATCTTTTCTAATGATGCCCAGCCCAACATTGTGTTTAATTTCAGTTAGTTTTTAGCAGAGGCCATTCAGCAGTCGTTTGTGAACTTTGATACTCAAGAGGTTTTTAAATATACTTCTATTCTAATATACATGTTCATATACTTCCAAGGAGATCATATAAATCTCTCATTGTATAAGTTAGATGATAAAGGAGAATAGTTGTCAGTAGTATTTTGGACTACCATGGTTAGGAAAGAACAAAATTAATATTCATTTAAATAATTCATAGACATGTTTGTTCATTCTGCCATGAATCTTTTGAGTGGCAGCACTAAGACCATAATAAGTGAAGAAATTTAGAACATTTTGCACCTTAAACAGTAGGCACAGACTGGAGATTTGTATCTTTATGAGAACTACACTAAGATTAGAGTTTTTGATTGTGAACTACCACCTTTTAAGCTACCTAAATACCTCCCAATAAGGGGTTTGCACTTGAATATATCAAACAAATCATAAACATCGACCAGATTTACTTTACATCTGCCAAAAAGAAATCACAATTCAGAATAAAGACACCGTTTGGCCAATTTATTTGTAATAGCAAGGTAGCAGGACAAGAAGTAGAGAAGATATTGAAAACCATGAAATTTGATTTGAGTTTTAACTAGTATTATGACCCATTAGAAATCATTTCTAAGTTAAGGGTAGACACCAACTCTACACCTTACTTTCATACAGCGAGGCCATCGATTGAACAATACAAAAATCAAATAGAGTGGCTACCAAATACTCTACAGGACCAGAAGAGCAAAAAGTATCTACTTTTGCAGTGCATACACCTTCCCTACAAGAAAAGAAGTTAGCAAAGAGAAACAAAGAGGAAGTGTCTCCCATGGAAACTGACATCATAAACTTAGGTTTTAAACTTATGCATAGGAAAAATTCAAAACACGGTTCAAGGTTGAACCTTAGCAAAGATTCAGAACAACAATAACCTAACACTTCAGAGAAAATTCCTGAAACTACATTAGGAGAAGAGCAATCAATAGATCCTCCTGATACTTTAGTACATTCTCAAAATCACTAGTTTCATATCACATAGAAATAAGCATCTTCATCAAGCAAGCCTGAGAAAAGCACAATGGACATCTGCAAAGAAATCAAGCTAAAGAATGAAGCTTTAAAAATCAATATCTATAATCAATTCTGGAAGTAGACATCTAGCACACAGAGCATATTGTTAACTGCCTTTGATTCAAGGAAAGGAAGAATGCACATGGTATTTCTCCAAGCTCAAGTACCTCAGCCTAAAGGAGGGGCAAATTACAAGAAATCCAATCTTGAGTTTGATATTAAGGATGTGCATTTAATTGATCAAATGGATATGCACAAATAATTAGGAGAGATGATATTTTCCTCTGCTACTAATACTTTCATGACATTGTCTATATTGTAGACCACATTTCCCACCATTCAATTATAGCTCGACATGGAGAATATTTCTTCTCATGCCAAAGACTCTAGGATTAAAACACTAGAAGACATGGTAATCAGATTGGGGTATGACCCTGCAAATGTTAAAGTTGTAGAGAAATCAATCTAAAAGAAGAATGCAAACATTGTTGCATTAAGGAAGCAACTCAAACTCCCAGCAACTAAAGATCCTTTGCCTAAGGAAATGAATGAGATAGAGAACCAAAAGGCAGATATGATGAAGCTCATTATTGATCAAAATTCAGAAATAAGACAGATGGAATTCCAAGTAGAAAGACTCATTAAAGAAGCCAAGAAATCAATTGTTCCTCTACAAGAACTTCTAGTCACTTCTATTCCTTGAGCTATACCTACCATAGTCACTAAAGGAGATGTTATAGAACTGGCCCAAGTAGTTCAGAATATGACACTTCAATCCAAAGAAATCCAAAAGTTGGAGAAAAAAGTGAAGTAGTTGGAAGACATTAAAAGTAGGTCTGACATGAATCGTTCAGTAGAACTCTAGAGAGCCCAAACTCAGATGGAGAATTGGAAGAAGCCAGCAAATGAAAATTCCATTGGCATTCCCCTTGCTTAGGTTAAAAAAATCATTTGGGATAACATCATCAGCGAAATGAAAGAAATTTGGCCCTGCATCTAGATTATGTTTGAACACCTTAATGTATGGATCCTGCTATCTTCTATCTCTATCTGACTACCGCAAGCAAGGTTAAATTCAAGATGACTTGAAAGGGTTGCTTCTGCTGTTAAGTTAAAGGGCAGGGTCTCTCAGGTGGATTGATTCTTACTGAACTGGATCACCTTATTAAGGCTCAGATTAAGAAGGAGCTAATTGTTGATTCAAAGGAGGAGCTACTAATATGGATAAGCTAATTTCAGATCCTACTTGAACGAGTACAAGCTTGATGCAGAATAGGTTGGTTGTACTGAAACAAATAAGGTACTTCATCTCTTCCTATAAAGACCGATAGAATAGTTACTATTCCTACTATCAAGACTATTCCTACTAGAGATCTAATGAATCTAATTCATTTCTCTAAACAATCCCTTACTCTCTGCCTTACCATTAGGCTGGCAGAAAGAACTGGTAGAAAAAGCCAACAAAGTTATTTCTAAAATAAAGGATCAGTTAGGAACAATGCCCGCAACAACAAATAGAATCATTAGATTTTTGAATTCCAAGGATAAATATGAGCTGGAAGAATTGGGAGTAGAAGACAGAACTGAAACAATCCTTGAAGTAAAAAAGGTTCTTACTAAGAAGAACTTAGTAACACATCTAGAAGAAAAATGCAACACTCTGGAATTTGGCATTAATAGGTTTCTGTCAAGAATTGATGCATTGATTAAGAAAGGAATGCCTTCTATTTTTGTGTTGAATGACAAGCTAATGGACATAACAGATTATATTCAAATACTACAGGAAAACATGAAAACCTCCATTGTTGCATCATCTTTAGTCAAATGATCAATCACTGGCAGAGCTTTGTATGAAGTAATTGAAAATATTTGTTTTATTCAAAATAAGATTCAGCATGTTTTTCCAGTAAAACCTACCTTTACTAAACACACTAAGGTAGATGAAATATACCAAAAGGCTATAAGGGTAACAATTCCAAATTCAAAACATTGGGAGAAATTGGAAGAATATCAAAATGAATAAAACCTGCCAGCACATTATTCCAGCACCTCCAGCACATCACTCCAGCATAACAATCAATTGCCAACATATCCAAAAAAAGAGGTGACTTAGCAAGAGATTCCAGCAGAACAAAGCCAAAACACAAATGCATTCTTCCTAGATCGAACCCTTCAATTCTGTTTTAGTTTTAGATATTTTAGCATGCCTAGTCAACGAGGCATTAATTGTAAAACTCTTTTTGTATAAATACCTCATTCTGATAAAGAATTAGATGTTGCACCTTCGAATTAGTTTTTGAACATAATTATACTAAGCTGGAGCTTTTTGAATGTCAATGAAGGATTTTGAATTATCTGCACATGGATTGTCTTCTAGTGAGTTCTTCTTTGTGTTTATCATAATTGTTTTCTTCATATATTTATCTTATAGACAGTTATCCAATTAAAAACCTTAATTGAGTATCAATTTTGTTTTTAATTCACTGTGAATAGTAATTTAATTAAGAGACTAAAGTTATAGAGCTATTTTCCTGTACTATTTCCTATTGAAAGTTAAATTGCGTTAGTTTTTTGTTATAATTTAGTTATATTATGTTGATTATTAAAACGCAATTTTAATGATTTCCTCTTGAAAATGATTAAGTATTCTATCTGAGTATATGATCATTTACATTTCCTTTTTCTTCTAAAAATCCATTACACATAAAATTTAAATTACTATGTGCAAATAAAAAAAAAAAGCCCTTCATTTATGTTTAAGATCTTTTTAAGTTTTAGAAACAACTGTTTTAATTAACTGCTCTTTGGTCATCCACAAAATCAAAAACCCCAAAATATTTCAGATGCTTTGGCATAACCAACTGACCTAGGGTTATCTCAAAGGATAACATCAGATTAGCGTCGTTGCTGGGGAGATGAGATTTTCCCTGGGACAATGAAATTCCTATTCCTTTAAGGTGACTAAAGGTCTAGATAGGTCAAAACCTTTCACCTGGCGACTCCACTGTACCAAGCTAGCACCTTTTAAGCACACTAGATCCCATTCTGAATCTGACACAGTTAGTCTTCTGTTAGATCAATAAAGACTTGTGAGAAATGCCAGTTCTAGAAGAAGACATCAACCATCTTCTTCCACTTTAGCCTTGCATTCTGAAGATATATTACAATTTGATCCCTATAGTAACATTCCATCCAATCTAGAGTACACCCACTTATCACCAAGGGTTTCTAAATTTGTAGTTAGGGGAGTTGATTTCAAATCAGCTTTCCTTATTCATTCACTTGAATCTCATCCAGGACCCCCACTTCCACCAGGATCACCTAAATCTGAGTCTGACCTCAGTGTTCATTTACCTGAATACAAACCTACAGACTTTATATCCCCCACCACTTATTCATTTCATTCCACTTCTAAAAAACCTGAAGGGACCTTTGCTATATATTCAAATCCACTCTTTGAAACTAAAGAGGATATACATTCTAAGGTCCACAAGTTGGTCATTAAGACTCCTTTAAATTCATTTAGGACATCTCTACCCTCTTTATCTCCTCCTTCTTCACCCCCACATTGTAATTCACCCCTACTATCACCATCTTCCTCTTCTCTATCATCATATTCATCATCCACTCATAAACCTCATACTCCTCCTCCTATCATGGATTTTCAGCCTATTGTGCAAGCAAGGTATGTTGCACTAGTCCTTCCTCAGAATTTGGGTAATTTTCCTGATGGTTACCTTAAACACTTACCCAGATCCAATGGAGAAATAGACACCTCAGCTAAAGATCACATTTCAGCCTTCCTAAACTTCGCTGGCAATATGAACATAGAGGAAGAAAATGTCTACATGAGACTTTTTGTACAATCCTTAGAGGGAAATGTTTGAGTCTGGTTTAGACAACTTGTTGCTAATTCTATTAGAAATTGGAATGAACTCATTTCCATATTTAAAAACCAATGGGGGGTAAAGAAAGATGTTGTCTATTTTCTCACTACATTCGAAGAACTAAAGAGGAATCCTAGTGAACCAGTTGCAGAATTTATTAAAATATTTAATAAACTCTACCACAAAATGCCTACTAACTGCAAACCACCAGTAGTAGCTACAAAAGTCAGATTTCCCAAAGCATTTGATGATGACTCTGTGTTTATGCTGAGTTAAAGAGTTTCTAATACATTATAGGACATGCAAACAAATTCCATTGAGGTAGAAGCTAATAGGTCAGCTTCTGGTAAAATTAAAGCTAAAGAAGAGAAAGAACATGGAAAATTATAAGCTAAAATTGATGAATCATCCTCTTCTAAATCCAAACTTGAAGATCAGAAAAATGATGAAATTACATCTTTACATAGAAATTTGTCTAATAGGATCTCCAAAATTGAAACACAACCCAGAACTTCTTAGCAAGTTGCTGTCGAACCTGAAAATCAAAATAAAAAATAAACAGCGGAGATCCCCTCAACTTCAAATTCTTCAAAGACCATATTCAAATATTCATCCTCCTTTGATGATTGATGACCAAAAACCATAGGATACAAGCCCTGTAGTCACTAAAGATATCAATATAGTTTATTCTTCACTAGTACGGATGGTCATTGTCCCTTCATCTTCATCTCAATCTTTGGAACAAGAACAAGAAGACACTCAACTCTCCAAATACCAAGCTTTCTCTGAATTCATTATTACAAAGTTAAATAAAAGATATGATCTTAGACCAAGAGCAAGCCCTGGTAGACTTCCTAAGGCTACTGCCACCATTGAACCTGCAATAAAGTCTATTCAGACTCAAACCCCATCACCTCAAACTACAAATTCCTCAACTGAAACTTTTCCATCTGATAAAAGTATTCTGACAACTTTAAATATTGAAAAAGAATTGGAAAGAGTCAAGATTCCCATTCCCCTAGATGAACTTTCTAAGAATCTTGGTTACAAAAACCAAGTGTCAAAATGGATACAGTCTTCCAGTGTTGATGCTAAAGGAGATGTTATTAGTTTCCAAGATGAAAAACCTTCTGTGGTTTTTGGTCCTAGTTCTGACATAATTGATGAGATTGTTTCACCATTCTATGTGACTGTGAAAGCTCATGATTATTTGTTATATAACTTTATGTTGGATTCTGGTGCATCACACAACCTTATCCCTAAGGTAATTATGGACCAACTACAATTACAGGTCACACATTCTTATCATGACCTTTACACATTCTATTCCAAGAAAGTACCTTGCTTAGGATTGATTAAAGACCTAGTTGTCACCTTAGTCCTAGACACTATTGTCACTGACATCCCACCCAAATTTGGCATGCTTCTTTCTAGATCATGTTGTGTCAAACTTGGAGGATCTCTACAGATGGACATGTCTTATGCAACTATTCCAGTTTTTGGTGGTGAACAATTAAGGTTATATAGGGAAGTTAGATTCCTTCACATTGTTTGTAGAGATGATCAAGCAAGGAATTCCCCTATTTACGTTATTGATCAAGACTTCAGTTGTTTTCAATTACCCTCACAAAACGCATCAAACTTTCAACTTGTTATAGAAAATATTGTTTCCAAATCAGAAATTGAAAAATCAGATATTTGGAAACTTTACTTTGATGGTTCTTGCTCAAAGGATGGAGCAGGAGCAGGAATTGTTTTGATATCACCAAATAAAGAGAATATTACTTAGTCATGTAAACTATAATTTGAAGTAACTAATAACGTGGCTGACTATGAAGCTTTTCTGCTTGGTCTTGAGATGGCTAAAAATTTAAAGGTGAAAAACTTGGTTGTATTTTCAGATTATGAACTCATTGTAAAACAAGTTAGAAACCTTTGTCAAACCAAACACCCAAGACTAAGGGCCTATGGGAATGAAGTTTGGGATGTAATTGAACAATTTTTCTTTGGTTTTAACATTATTGCAATTCCTAGAGATCGAAACATGCATGCTAATTCACTGATTGTTTCAACCAGCTCTTTTAAAACTCCTCAGCCAACATTGTTAGAATATCAGACCCAAGCTAAATATAGACCATCAATACCTGAAAATTTAAAATATGGCAGATTTTTGAAGATGATGAGAAGCTAAAATCCTTTCTGCATGTCATTGAATAATTTTCAAACATGCAGATTGAGGAAGATCAAAAAGAGGTCCATGAAACAATTCATCAAAATTATGATAAACCATTTGAGTAAAAAATTCTTGATCATGAAAGCATACAACTGTCTAATAATTTTATTCCTAAAGGATTGATTCCAATAGAGAATATTTTTTATGATAATGATGTCTTTAAGAAACCTATGTCTAAAACACCTGATGAAGAAATTGAAGAGTGTAATATTGGGACAACAGATGATGTTAGAAATATCCACCTATCATCAACCTTACCTTTGGATGTAAAATCTAAATATCTTAATCTTCTTAAAAACTATAAAGATGTGTTTGCCTGGTCTTATAGTGAATTAAAAACCTATGACACTGCCTTGATTGAACATAAAATTCCCTTAAAACTAGAGGCAAAACCTTTTCAGCAAAAATTAAGAAGAATAAATCCCATATTACTCCCAACTGTTGAGAAAGAACTTAAGAAGCTACTTGATGCTCACATTATTCTACCTTTGATGCATTCAAATTAGGTAGCTAACTTAGTTCTAGTCTGAAAGAAAAGCGGTGAGATTAGGTTGTGTGTAGATTTCTGGAATATGAATAAATCATCCCTAAAAGATAATTATCCATTACCCAAAATGGATCATTTGCTTCAAAAAGTTTCAGGATCTAGTAGGATATCTATGCTTGATGGTTTTTCAGGTTATAACCAGATCATGGTGAGCAAAACTGATCAAGATAAAACTACATTCATCACTCCTTGGGGTACATATATGTATGGCTAGTGCCATTTGGATTGACCAATGTTGGGGCCACTTTTCAAAGAGCCATGGACCTAGAATTTATGGGTAAGACTTATGAATTCACTGTTATATATTTAGATGATTTAACTGTCTTTTTTTATTCTAATGAAAATCAACTAAAGCACTTGAGTAAGGTCTTTAACAGATGCAGGAAATTTGGTATCTCCCTTAATCTTAAGAAATCCTTATTTGTTGTCAAGGAAGGGAAATTACTAGGGCATATAATCTCCAAGGATGGAGTTATAATTGACCCAAAAAGAGTATCAACCATTCAAACATTGTCTCTACCAAGAAATAAGAAGGAAATACAGACTTTCCTTGGAAAAAAAATAATTTCCTTAAAAGGTTTATTCCTAATTATGCAGAGATAGTATAGGATATAACTGACATGCTTAAGAAAAATAATGAAGTAAAATGGATGGTTTTTGCTAGGTTTTCTTTTGACCAAATCAAAAAAGCTATCTTTGAAGCCCCTACATTAGCTAGTCCTAATTATTCTCTACCTTTCAACATATTCTCTTTTGCATCCGAAACCACTTTAGTTGTTGCATTCCTATAGAAAAACATTAATGGTGATGATCAGCCCATAGCATTCTTTTCCAAAGTCATGAGGGATGTTGAACTTAGATATGATGTCTTGGAGAAACAATCCTATGCCCTCATTCAAGCCCTTAAATCTTTCAGAATTTATGTGCTGCATTCATACATTAATGCATATGTCCCTAGTCATGCTATAAAAACCGTTTTAACTCAGCCAGATACTGATGGGAAAAGGGGGAGATGGATTGCTAAAATCCTTAAATTTGACCTTGACATCAAAACCACAAAGCTTGTGAAGGGCCAAGGTTTAGCCAAATTGTTGGCTGAATCTAATTGCAAAGTATTGGGAATTAATTTGGTTGGTGAAATGTCATCTAGGAAGAATCCACAAGAACCTTCCTTCATGTTAGAGGAGAATCCACAAGAACCTCCTTATTTTATAGAAGGAGAGAATCCACAAGAACATCTTCCTTCACACTAGAATATTCTTGTTCATATAGATCATAAATATCTTCTTTCTGATTGGTATTCTGATATTGTTCAATTCGTCAGATATTTTCAATGTCCATGTGATATTAGTTTAAAATAATGTAAAGCTTTAAAGTTGAAATCAGTTAAATACTGCATCATCAATGCAAACCTATATTGGAAAGATCATTTAAACAGCCTCCTCCTTTGTCTAACTAAAAATGAAATAGAAGGAATAATAGACCAGTTCCATGTAGGGTTTTGTGGTGGACATTATGCTTGGAGAGCAACAACCTACAATATTTCGAAGGCAGGTTTTTACTGGCCTTCAATTTTCAAAGAAGTTGCAGCAAGGGTAAGAAGTTTCCTGTCATGCCAACTTTTTGCAGGAAAAAAAATGCTATCATCACTTCCTTTAGTTCCAGCGTCAGTTCATGCTCCTTTCCTACAATGGGGTTTAGACTTCATTGGGGAAATCCATCCTCCATCAAGCAACCAACATAGATGGATTTTAACTACTACTGATTACTTTACCAAGTGGGTAGAAGCCATACCTGTAAAGAATGCTATTGATACTATTGTAATTAAGTTTCTTGAGCAAAATGCTTTATCAAGGTTTGGATGTCCTCATCAAATTGTAACAGATAATGCAACAACTTTCAGCAGTATAAAAACGATTTAATTTTGTCAAAAATATTCAATTTTATTGCAGCATTCTTCACCATACTATCCACTGGGTAATGGGTTGGCAGAATCTTCCAACAAGAGCTTAGTCAAAGTTTTAAAGAAGACTCTTGAAGATCACAAAAGAAGTTGGAATACACATTTGACCCATGTTATTTGGGCAAACAGAGTTTCTCCTAAAAGGTCAACAGGCAAGTCTCCTTTTTAGTTGGTTTATGGTAAGGAAGCTATTTTTCCCACTCATTTAGCTTTACCTGTAATGAAATTTCTTCAATAATCTTATGAGGAAAATGACAATTTTCAAGGAGAATTAATCAAATCATTGAGCTAAATGAAGACAGAGATGAAATTCAGTATCAACTGAAGAAGTATCAAAACAAGATGAAGGAGATTTCTGACAGAAAGGCAAGAGAAATAAATTTTAGGAAGGGTGATCTTGTGCTCAGATGGGATTCAAGGAGAGAAGACAAAGGCAAGCATCAAAACTTTGACAATTTCTAGTTTGGTCCATTCAGCATTGCAAAAGTCAAAGGAAACAACACATTTGTATTGTAGAATCTGGAAGGAGAGTATTCCTCATTGCCAGTCAATGGGAAATACTTGAAACACTACATGCAGTGTTAGTTTTTCATTTCATTCACCATATGTAAATATTCGAAGAGTTTATTTTAAAATATGCAAGTGAGTATTTTTTGCAACAAAGACTCCATAGCCCGAGATGAAGGCACTTGGATCTACTTGTTCTCTACATCCCACAGGGGGAAGCAGTCCCCAAATGGAGCCGATGTTGTAACATCTCTAGTTTTGATAAGTTAGTATATTAGATATATAAATTTTGAAAATGTTAAGGTAGGATATGGATGCAAAAGAAATAAAAAATTGTTTAAAAAATGTTAGGAAAAAATGATTATGATAGGCATCCATATCAATAAAATGTTAGGTGTTAGATGCTTTAAACAAACAAGGCAGAATAAAATGTTAGGGAAGCTAAAAGAAAATGGAAAAAAGCTTCATTTAAAAGTTTTGGAATGCATAAGGTTCCTAGCTCAAATATACCATCATCATGTTGATCCTAAGTTGCATGTGCAAAAGAATTTATCGAAGAAGGTCAAGTTCCCATTCTTACACTAAAAATCCCCTCCTTACATTATAATCCCCTACATATTCATTTCCCTAATTCACTCCTTAATTACAGACTCCCCTCATACTTTTATCCTAAGTCCTAATTCCCAACACTTCATTCCCAACACATTATATTTCATTCCCTACCTCCCTACCATATAACTTTCCTAAGTTATATTCTCGACACATTATATTTCATCCCCATATATCCCAATTCATGTAAACATTGGATTAAAGGTTTTAACGTGATTTCTGGCCCCACCATTAAACATTGGCTATCTTCATGCTTATCCCCGCACCTCTTATATGATTTCGAGCCCCCTCTGTCGTCCGACCTTTATTAGCAGGGGGGTCCGAAATAAGTTGTATTACCATACCACCCGCCTATTACGTGTCACCATCATAGGATTTCAGACCCCCTTCCATCAAAACCATAAATAGCCTCAACCCCCCTTCGAAATCTATTTCCTCAAAACAACTTACCATCTGCTGATTACTCCACCATCCCGTTGCTGCCATGTAGCCTACCATTGATGAATTAAATCAATTCCCTCCATATTCCCGGTATCCATTTATTTGAATTGCCCATTAACCCTGCACCATTAACGGTTAAAATATTTTGCTATAAACTCATTTCAAACCCTCCACGAACTTTCTGTTTTCATTCCATAGTCAACAGAGCTCAAATTACTATTAATATTTGGTCGCGGGATTCTTAAAGCACCACTGCCTATCCAAGCAGCGTTCGAGTTTACATATACACTTCCCATCTTCATATATTGGTCACAAAACCTTATTTCCATTATAAACCCTTGTTCTTCTGTTTATAATTTAAAATCTATTGTCAAATTACTGTTAGTATGCCTCCTAAAGAAAAGAAGACACAGGAAGATGTTAACCCTCTCATTTTTCTCTCTGTTGACATTCACCATACGCCTTTAGCTGATAGAGACTATATGATTCATGAAACCCATTGTGATATTGATCTTTTTGAATTATAATGTTGTCTAGAAGATAAATATATTGACCAAACCGATGAACTTCAAATATGGAAATCAAACCTTCCCTATTACATCTTTCCTCTCAACTTCAGTGCTCCAAATTTTATCAGAAGATGTCAAGCTTCTTATCTCCCAGATCAAAGAGCCATTGTCAATCCTCAAGGCCAAATTCTATTTACTATAGCCCCTAAATCCATTGACGAGATGATGCAAGCTCCAACTTTCAAAGATACCACTACATTTTCTCATGAAGCCCTAGTTGAATCATATCAAAAACTGGATTTTACCAAGAGACTTGAAACCCTGGAGTTATTCAATTCAAAAGATGCCCCCATTCCTAAAAAGAAACCTCCCTATCATTCATCCATTTTTCTAGAAAGAGCCAAGAAGATTATCACTTTGATTTCTTACTTACTTGGCTATTACTCTGATGAAATTGGATTCCTGCCAATCTTTTCTAATGATGTCCAACCCACCATTGTGTTTAATTTCAGTCAATTTTTAGCAGAGTCCATTCATGAGTAGTTTGTGAACTTTGATACTCAAGAGGTTTTCAAATATACTTCTATTCTAATCTACATGTTCATATACTTCCAAGGAGATCATCTAAATCTCTCATTGTATAAGTTAGATGATAAAGGAGAACAACAGTCAGTAATATTTTGGACTACCATGGCTAGGAAAGAACAAAATGAATATTCATTTAAACAATTCATAGACATGTTTGTTCATTTTGTCATGAATCTTTTGAGTGGCAACAGTGAGACCAAAATAAGTGAAGAAATTCAGAAAAAAAAAAAAAAATTCATCTTACATAACAGGCACAGACTGGAGATTGGTATCTCTATGAGAACTACACTGAGATTAGAGTTTTTGGTTGTGAACTACCACCTTTTAAGCTCCCTAAATACGTCCCAATGAGGATTTTTGCACTTGAATATATTAGACAGATGATAAACATGGACCATATTCACTTTACATCTGCCAAATAGAAATCACAATTCAGAATAAAGACACAGGTTGGTCAGTTTATTTATAATAGCAAGGCAGTAGGAGAAGAAGCAGAGAAGATATTGAAAACCATGAAATTTGATTTGAGTTTTACTTGGTCTTATGACCCATTATGAATCATTTCTAAGTTAAGGGTAGACACCAAATCTACACCTTACTTTCATACAACGAGTCCAGAGATTGAACAATAAAAAAATCAAATATATTGGATACCAAATACTCTATAGGAACCAGAAGAGTAGCAAGTTTCTACTTCTGCAGTGCATACACCTTCCCTGCAAGAAAATAAGTCAGCAAAAGAGAAACAGAGAGGAAGTGTCTCCCATGGAAACTGACATCATCAACTCAGGTTTTAAACTTATGTATAGGAAAAAAGAAAAACACAATTCAAGGTTGAACCTTAGCAAAGATTCAGAATAGTAGTAGCCTAACACTCAAAGGAAATTCCTAAAACTAAATTAGGAGAGGAGAAATCAACAGATCCTCCTGATACTTCAGCACCTTCTCAAAATCAGCAGTTGCAGATCACACAGAAAGAAGCATCTTTGTCAAACAAGCCTAAGAAAAGCACAATATAGAGCAGATTGTTAACTGCCTTTGATTCAGAGAAAGGTAGAATGCACATGGCATTTCTCAAGCTCAAGTACCTCAGCCTAAAGGAGAGGCAGATTACAAGAAATCCACTCTTGAGTTTGTTATTAAGGATGTGCATTTAATTGATCAAATGGAAATTCACAAACAATCAAGAGAGATGATATTTTCCTCTGCTACTAATACTGCCACATCAAGACATTGTCTATATTGCAAGCCACATTTTCCACCATTCGATCACAGCTCGACATGGAGAAGATTTCTTATCATGCCAAATATTCTAGGATTAAAACACTAGAAGACATGGTAATCATATTGGGTTATGACCCTGCAAATGTTAAAGTTGCAGAAGAATTAATCAAAAAGAAGAATGCAGACATTGCTGCATTAAGGAAACAACTCAAACTCCCAGCAACTAAAGATCCTTTGGCTAAGGAAATGAATGAGATAGAGAACCAGAAGGCAGATATGATGAAGCTCATTATTGAGTAAAATTCACAAATAAGACAAATGGAAATCCAAGTAGAAAGACTCATTGAAGAAGCCAAGAAATCAGTTGTTCCTCTACAAGCACTTCTAGTCACTGCTATTCCTTCATCTATACCTACCACAATCACTAAAGGAGATGCTATATAACTGGCCCAACTAGTTTAGAAGATGACACTTCAATCCGAAGAAATCCAAAAGTTGGAGAAAAAGGTGAAGCAGCTAGAAGACATTAAAAGTAGGTTTGACACCAATCACTCGGTAGGTTTGAAAATTCCATTGGCACTCCCCTTGCTTAAGTTAAACAAATCATTTGGGATAAAATCATCAATGAAATGAAAGAAATTTGGCTTCGCATATAGATTATATTTGAACATAAAGAACTGGTAGAAAAATCTAACCAAGCTATTTCTGAAATAAAGGATTAGTTAGGAACAATGCCTACAACAACAAATAGAATCATTAAAATTCTGAATTCTAATGATAAATATGAGCTGGAAGAATTGGGAGTAGAAAACAAAACTGAAACAACCCTTGAAGTAAAAAAGGCTCTTACTAGGAAGAACTTAGTAACCCAACTAGAAGAAAAATGCCACACTCTGGAAATTGGCATTAACAGGTTTCTATCAAGAATTGATGCATTGGTTAAGAAATGATTGCCTTCTATTTTTGTGTTGAATGACAAGTTGATGGACAAAATAGATTATATTTAAAGATTGTAGGAAAACAAGATAGTGAGGTTGTCCATGATGAAAACAATCTCAATGCACAGGACTCTTCCCACTCATCATAATCTTGTATGTTGCATGAAGACAACTTATCAAATCAGCTTGTTGAAGCTAAAACGCTTGATGAAGCCTATGATAGAGATGACTTCCATCCTAAGACCAGTTTTGAAATAAGAAACAACAGCCATCCTCAAGCCATGCATGATCTAGTTCACATATCAAAATGTGATTTTTCAATTCTGGAAAGTTTCGAGACGTTCCAGGGAGTCAAGGCACTTCAACGTCCATTGATGGTTATGTCAGGACCTCACAACACTGGTAAGCCCTTCGAACCGAATCATATATGGTTTCTCATGCATAATCTGTCTATCTACATGGTTGCACTTAATGTGGATCCTTGTGTAAAAAATGTTTTCTATTCCGGGTTGATATTTCAAGATTTCAAAATTTCACTCATGACTGAATCAACGACTCTGTTATAGCGTGTCCATCTTCATGCATGTCTCTTACATCCAACTCAGGTTAGGAGTGTTAATCTCTCATGAAATCATGGAAATATCAAGGTTATTATCTCAAATATTTTCTTTGTGTAGAATCATACTTATCAGATGTTCTTTCTCGTGATCAGCTCCTTGGTCTTCTTACGAATCTTGCACTTCAAATCTACCCACTCATCACACCAGCAATCTCCCTCTGTGATGATGAGCACACAAGCTTTCACACAAATCAAGTTCCCCTTATTTCACCACACCCCAACTGGCTTCACACATTTACAGTGTTGGCATCATTTCTACATTCCTGTGATGACCATGATCCCTACACAATTTTTCACCAGTTGCAGGTGGGTGTTCTATCATATCTAGCACACAACGAACTTGGTTCCATCATTTAGAGCATTCACAAGATTGTTCAAAATTTTTCTTTGTTCATGTCAAATTGGGAATATGGCATCTCGACCAACTCATCTGATCTTTCTTCTATCTTGGGTGACTGTCATGCAGTTTATCATTTTCCCAATAGTACATCTAATGACAATCACTTCGCACACTATGATCTTCACTGTGTAACATCTTTCTCCTCAAACTTCTGTCAAGCAGGTGAGCCACTTCAACCTGCACCGATGGCTATGGCAGATCCTCATTGTCTTGAAATGACTGACGAGAATGATCAGATATATCTATCCGTACCATTTTCCCATCATGATCCCCTCTCTAGAATTAGAAATCCATCTTTTCAAAGATCACGGGTCTTTCAAAAAATCCATCACGAATTTTATGATCCAATCATTGAATGGCTAGAATAATCTTACTTGGCGAGCCATGTTTAAGTAACAACCTTCAATCCTTCCTTACGTTCGCTAAGAAGCTTGGTGTAGATGAACACACACTTGCAAGAGGCTTCCTAGGTTTATTGAAAAATGGTAGTCATCAAAGAGGTAAGCATGTGTGTTGGTTGGTTTTGACACGTATTTCTATGCACAAGCAAGACCTTCCCTCTCGTGTGCAAGATTGTCAAGTTTTTGTATTTTCTGTTGCACACTATTTTTTATTTGTTTTAATCACTTGTATCTTTGTGATTGCAGTTTGGGTATGCCTACGGTGGCTTCACTGGAAATTTCATTTCACGTACACCCGGCTGTTTAGCGTAGGAGTAGGAGCAGTGTTTGCTTTCTTGCTTTACTTTGCTTTCTAGTTTGCATGTTTGTTTGCTTGCTAACTTGGTTTGGTTTTCTTTCTTGCTTGCTTTTATTACTTTTTTTTCTTTCACTTTACTTCTGATTTTTTCTTTTGCTTTCTTTGCTTGCTTGTATCCATAGGTTAACCTCACATGAAACTGTGTTTGGCTCTTGAGACAAGCCAGGAAAATCTAAGAGGACTTGTACAACTATCAACATCTAGTTATCTATTGTCCTCTCACTTTATGAAGAGCTTGTTATTTTCATTTGATGATACCTTGATGGGAAATTGGTTCTATTCAGAGTGAGTCTTGGTGAAAACACAACGCTTGCACTATTAACTAGTACTGCCTACTCTAATCAGTTCTTTTGGGTTAACCCTTGTTAGCTCAGTCAAGTAGAGTAAGGTGAGGGGAAAAAACTTAACAAGTATGTCAAAGCTACATATAGCATACTTTTTTGAAGGAACAACCTCTTCTTCTCTCAATAAGTCGAGATCCCTCTTCCGCCTCATGAAAATAAATAAGTGCCTATGCATAGTTCTTTGAAAAAAAATGAAAAAAATGAAAAAATGAATAAGGAGAAAGAAGAGAAAGGCTTCCTATGCAGAGAGGTGGTGCAAGTAACTCCATCGAGGTACTGACCAGGATCGCTGGCAGTAGAGTGATGCTTATGTTCTTGCGTGACTTCGTCGAGGTACTGTCTAGGCTTGTTGGTAGTAGAAGAACACGAGAGATGAAACTTAAACTTTGACAGCTATATTACTTGTGCACCAATATACCCCTCATCCCCAATCGAAACAACTAAGTTGACTTGGCTTGGAATGTGTGCTGACCGATCAAGAGAATGGTAGGGACTTCATCTTTCACACAAGTAAGTGTTGAAGCCATCACGATCAAAGAATCAAATAATACTTCTGGAAAGGTTAGACTCACTTTTCATGAAACAAGGTCCATACAAATAGCTGGAGTTCTACTAGTGTGTCACCAATGTTGTAGCAGCTACAACCACCCTCTAAAAATTTGGTTCGCATGCAAATTTCAGAGCCTACCTTGGATCCTACAATCGATCATTCCTTGGTCACTTGTTGGTAATCTAATGATCTCAATCTCCCCTCCTTGATCTTAAGAGTTTTTGATGTTCTAATCTTTATGCATCATGTGTCATCTTTGGGCCTATGGATTGTTGTTTGTCATGCAAAGCGAATGTTGTTTTGCTTCAAGGGAAATATTGTGCATATGAGTTGTTTTCATTAAATAGGCATGTTCCAAACTCACTTCACGCACTCTTGTTGCGAAGGTTGTTGCATCAAGGAGAGTATGTTTTATAAATTTTGGATGGTCTATGTTGTATCACTAAGTGTTCATGTGTGATCATAGTCGAGTCCTATCACTTTTTATATTTGTTCCCTGATATCACACTTAGGAAATTTCCCGAGCAACCCAGCCTCATCCAACTTCCTAGAACTGTGCACTTCTCTTCTACAACCCCCAATATTTTCCCCTTGCCTGCTGGAACTGCGTAATGCGCAGAGACCCCAACTTCCCTTGGCATCCAAAATTGCACAGTGGTTTCCTACAATGTCCTACCCCCACCTAGAACCCACTATCATCAGAAACTACACAGTATTGTCCCTCAGCTGCTCAATTTACCTGACAACCTAAAATTGTGCAGATGTGTCCTCCCGGAATCCATCCCACAGCAATGCCTTACATCTAAAAACTACTTAGTATTACCTCTTAGCTGCCTAGGCTGCACTGCACTCAGAAACTACGCAGAGTTGTTCTCCCAAGACCCCATCATGCAATAATCACCTATGCCTCAAAACTGCGGAGTGTTGTCCAAAATGTCCTATCTGTCTTGCATGGAGAAACTACGTAGATGGGCCTCTCAAGGCCTCATTCTGGCAGCAATCACTGCCTGCTGAAACTGTGCTAATCTATCTTTCAATGACTACAGGAAAAGGTGACAAACTAATATCATTCCCAAGGAGTTGAGGAGAAGGACCAAGATACTAAGTGATGGAAAAATATTGGGACCACATGCAAACTCTGTCGGATGCATGATCATATTGAGGGTAGGTATGGTAAGTAAAGAACACCTTTCAAAGTACATCTCTTAGTTGAGTTTGCAGGATTTCTTGTCATTTTCATATCATCCTGTCTTCAGTAACATGCATGTGTGCAAACAAAAAATTCATTTCATGTTAGAAAATTATATATTACAGAGTAATGGAACACATAAAATATTGCAAAAATATAAACACATAAAACAAGAGAGACACGGATGTACGTGGTTCACCTAGTTTGGGCTACGTCCACGAAGAAACAGCCAGTCCTTATTTTTATATTATCCAACAAACTAAAGAGATACAACCTATAGCAAATCCGTTGTAACACCCTCTTCGCTCTCAATCTCCTCTCTCTTCCTCACTCAGAATAAAGATCTACATAGACATCATACAATTCCCTCATATATATTGAGGGGTTGCCTTCTAGGGAAAAAAACCCTAAATTAAACATAACTTCTAATGTCAGATCATCTGCCTAATGAACGACCCAGATTAACTACGAAATTACAACATTTTACAAGGCAATTTTACATCTATTCTTAGCTTCAGTGGCACTGCCCTCAAACCCCTGCAGGGGGGACAAGTCCCCCCCATGTGTAGAGGTGTACAATCTTCCTGGGGTATACATCCGACTAAAACCTTTGAATACATTAGATAATCAGGCTCCACACCCAACAATCTCCCACTTTGAGACTGATTATAGCAACTCCATCGTTGCTTCATTTGCTAGACAATGACTCCACTTTGGACCTGGTTGTTTCTCATCTTCTTCATCATACTTGAAGACCAATTGAAACTGAGCAGATTCTCAGTTTCTCCCTAGTTACAACTTTTGTTAACATATCTACAGGATTGTGGCTAGTGTGTATCTTTTCCAGTTTCAACTGTCCATCTTCCAATGCTGACCATATGAAATGCTACTTGAGTTGTATATGCTTAGTCTTGGAATGAAATGCAGAGTTCTTTGCAAGATGTATGGCACTCTAGCTATCACTATATAACTTTCCCAACTCCTACTTCTTACCCAATTCATCCAAAAACCTTTGTAACCAAATCATTTCTTTACTAGCCTCTGTAGCAGCAACATACTTTGCTTTTGTTGTTGAGAGTGCAACAACACTTTGCAATTTTGAAACCCAACTAGTAGCTGTTCCACCTACATTAAATACATATCCTGTAGTACTCCTCATGTTATCTTTGTCACCTGCCATATCTGCATCAACATATCCCTGTAGAGAAATGTTTAAACCACTTAAGCATAATGCTTGATTTGTGGTACCTCTCAAATACCTGAGAATCCACTTCACTGCCATCCAATGTTCTTTTCCTAGATTGTTCATGTACCTGCTTACAATTCCCACTGCATGTGAAATATCAGGCCTTGTGCAGACCATTGCATACATTAAGCTTCCAACTACTAATGCATATGGAACTTTAGACATATGAGTCATTTCTTCCTGAGTCTTGGGACATGCCTCCTTACTTAATTTGAAATGGCTAGCCAAAGGTATACCAACAGTTTTTGCATTCTGCATATTAAACCTTTTCAACGCCTTTTCTATGTACTCACTTTGAGACAATGTTAATTTGCGATTCTTCCTGTCTCTAGTTATTCTCATACCAAGGATTTGTTTTTCAACACCCAAATCCTTCATTGCAAATGAGTTTGCCAATTTTCTTTTGAGCACATTTATTTCCCACATGTTAGAACCTGCAACAAGCACGTCACCTAAATACAATAACAATATAATATAGTTGCCATCATTTTTCCTTTTGAGATAAACACAATATTCATAGTGACATCTAGTATAACCTTCTTCAGACATAAACCTGTCAAATTTTAGATACCACTGCCTTGGAGCCTGTTTTAAGCCATACAAGCTCTTCTTCAACCTGCACACTAGTTTCTCCTTCCCTTTTACCTCATATCCTTGTGGCTGCTACATATATGTCTTCCTCCAAATCCCCATGGAGAAAGGTTGTCTTTACATCTAACTGCTCAAGATGCAAATCTTCAGCTGCTACTAGACTTAGAATAGTTCTGATTGAAGTCATTTTCACAACAGGAGAAAGTATCACATCAAAGTCTATACCCTTTTTCTGTGCAAACCCTTTCACCACACGTCTAGCTTTATACCTCTGTTTTCCCCCATCTTCTTCCTTCAGCCTGTAAACCCATTTATTCTACAAAGATGTTTTACTTGCAGGCAACCTGACTAAGTCCCAAGTCTGGTTATGTGCTAAGGAGTCCATCTCTTCTTTCATGGCTTGCTCCCACTTCTTCCTGGTTTCTACCTGCATTGCTTCTTCATAATATTCTGGCTCACCAGAATCAGTCAACAATACATAATATAATGAAGGAGAGTATCGTTTAGGGGGTCTACTTATCCTGGTAGACCTCCTAATACCACTTTCAGGTGTTTGAAGTGCTTGTTTCTGTTGTGGTTGTTGTTCTGGCTATTGATCATTATGATTTTCAGACACCATCACTTCTTTTGTGATCTTGTCAAGCATTGTGTATTCTCTATTTTCTTTTTCCTGTTTCTTTTGTTGTTGCTGATCCTTATACAAAGCCTTTTCATTCAATATGACATCTCTGCTCCTAATGATTTTATGTTTTTCATAATCATAAAATCGATAACCAAAATCATTAACACCATATCCAATAAAGGTAAATTTCTTTGATTTTGCCTCAAGCTTTGTTCTATTTTCTTTATTAATGTGGGCAAAGGCTTCACAACCAAAAGTCTTTAAAAAAGAGTAGTTTACCTTTTCACCTGTCCATTCCTCCTCTAGAATACCACCATCCAAGGAACTTGAAGGCCCTCTGTTTATTAGATAAACAACAGTATCTACAGCATCTGCCCAAAATTGTAAAGGTAATCCTGCATGCAATCTCATGCACATTGCACGCTCCATTATTGTCATGTTCATCCTTTCTGACACGCCATTTTCTTGTGGTGTTCCTGGAACTGTCTTCTCTCTACGAATTCCATTCTTTGAACAATACCTATCAAACTCTTTGCTGCAATATTCACCTCCATTATCTAATCTGAGACACTTCAACCCTTTTCCTGTCTCATTTTCAACCAAAGCTTTCCATTTCTTGAAAATATCAAATACATTAGATTTATTTCAAATACAATAAATCCAGGTTTTTCTAGTTGCATCATCAATAAAAGTAACATAATAACGAGAGCCACCAAGAGATGATACCTGAACAGGTCCCCATCCATCTGTATGTACAAGCTCTAATTTTCCACTATTCTTTTCTTTCCCAACTCTAAGGAATCTGAGTCTCTACTGTTTTCCATAAACACAATTTTCACAGAATTTTAAATCAACATGCTTCAAACCTGGCAACAAATTTCTTGAGTGAAGAATCTGCATCCCCTTCTCACTCATGTGCCCGAGCCTATGATGCCACAATGTCCTATCTTCTCTTGTAGAGGTTAAAGCATTAACAAAATTAGAAATACCATTGCATAAATACAATGTACCAACCTTTCCTTCTTTTGCTATTACCAAGGATCCTTTAGTGACCTTCCAGGTTTTATCTGTGAAAGTACTTACACAACCTTCACCTCCCAACTACCCTATTGAAATCAGATTTTTCTTCAGGTCTGGAACATGCCTTACCTCCTTCAATAGCCATTGATTTCCATTCTATTGTTTTATGAAAACTGTACCCATTCCAACAATTTTACAGGGTTTATCATCACCCAATCGAACCTATCCAAAATCTCCTTGAACATAATCATGAAAATGTTTCTTATCAGGTGTGGCATGGAATGAGGCCCCTGAATCTACCACCCACGCATCAATAATATTTTATAGTGAAAGAATCAAAGCATCTTGCAACACATCACCTGTTACATTCGCTTCATGATTAGTTTCTTGTTGCGCGTCTCCTTCTTTTTCCTTCCGAGACTTGCAGTCTTTCTTCGATGTCCTTTCTTCCCGCATTTTCAGCACACTATCCCTGATCTAGACATGGATCTACCTTTTCTTGACTTACTATGATATCCTGGGCTCTTTCCTCTTTCCATTTTTCTTCCCCTAGTCTCTGCAGTCAAAGTATTACCTAATGTCTTACCGGAACTTTTCCATCGCATTTCCTCACTAAGGATTGCACCGACAACATCGTCAAACTTTAAAGTACTAGATCCAGAGACAGAATTACTAATGGCCATAACTATA
Organism: Pinus taeda; assembly: GCA_000404065.3. Lineage (NCBI taxonomy): Eukaryota > Viridiplantae > Streptophyta > Pinopsida > Pinales > Pinaceae > Pinus > Pinus taeda. Next base: position 87,923 of record APFE031103667.1, on the reverse strand, counting down.
CCATTCCAACATTTTGGAAATGAGTATAGAAATAATAGAGCCCTAACTTCATCATCAAAAGTTACCCCTACAGAACTTAACTGACTTGTAACTATATTAAAATCATTTAAACGGTCTGCAACAAATCCACCTTCTAACATCTTCATATTAAATAAACACTTCATAAGAAATACCTTATTTGAGGCCAAGGGGTTTTCATATAGTTTGGCTAATGTCGACATTAAACCCTCTATTTTCGTTTCCTTTGAAATATTAAATGCTACCGACGCCGCTAGGCACAGCCGTATTGTTCCAAGTGCCTTTCTATCAAGAATGTTCCATTCTGTGTCTATCATACTCATCGAATTCTTTGTCTTTCCGCTCAATGGTAGGTACAGATCTATCTGAAACAAATAATATTCCATTTGCATCTTCCACAGCTGGTAGTTTTGGCCATTGAATTTTTCGACCCTAAACCTACCATCTTCCGCCATTGCTCCCACTCAAATCGGGAACCCTTCTCTCCTACGAGTTTATCAGCCAAATAGACCGTTGGCTCTAATACCAATTGTTAGAAAATTATATATTATAGAGAAATGGAACACATAAAATATTGCAAAAATATAAACACAGAAAAACACATAAAATAAGAGAGACATAGATATACGTGGTTCACCTAGTTTGGGCTACATCCATGGAGAAACAGCTAGTCCTTATTATATTATATTATCCAACAAACTGAAGAGATGCAACCTACAACAGATTTGCTGTAACACCCTCTTCACCCTCAATCTCCTCTCTCTTCCTCACTCAGAATACAGATCTACATAGACGCAATATAGTTCCCTCATATATAGTGAGGGGTTGCCTTCTAGGACAAAAAACCCTAAATTAAACATAACTTCTACCATCATATCATCCGCCTAATGAACGGCCCAGATTGACTAGAAATTACTAGACTTTTATAAGGCAATTTTACATCTATTTTTCAGCTTTGGGGACGCTGCCCAAAAACCCCAATGGGGGACCGCTGGGCCTCGGACCCCTCATCCGGGGGGGATCGCCCCCCCCCCCCCCCCCCTCCCATGGGGGGGACAAGTCCCCTCTACACCCCCTCCCCACTTGGAGGGGTGTACAGTCTTCCTGGAGTATACAACTAGCTAAGATCTTTGAATATAGAAGATAATCAAGCTCCACACCCAACATCATTTACTAATCAGATCAGTATATCAGTCTTTTGGTGGACCAAAAGTTCTTTTAGTGGGAAGGCATGATCCAAAATGGATCCTAAAACTCTCTAAGTCTTCATGAACTCTCTATAATTTATGCTAAAGATTAAAAATCTTGTGAAGATCAAGCTTATCAAAGGAATCCTCATGACAATTGCTAACTGCCATTAGCATGGGCCATCAATAAAGTGCGCAGGGTGGCGGACCATGGTAATGTGTGCTGTCACAAATTAGCAAAGTCAGCAACGGTTTGAGTCGACGGGGGAGGAATCTGTGGGGCAAACCCCTCGAAGAAGGAGAGCCACATACGCTTGGACCTGAAAAATCATGAAATGCAGTGGAAAGTGTTTAGGTTCCGTTCGATGCAGGATTCCATAGAAACTAGTGTGATATTGAAAGGGCTTCGAGTGGTAAGTGGTTTAGACTGAGTCCTGCCCGATGCCACATAACGAGTGACATGCATCCAGCGGAAGAGAGAGAAAACTACTCACATCGGATGGGTAAACATCAAGCAAGTTATCTGCTTGATATGTGTGATGACTGTAGGATCTGGAGGGTCTAGACCAACGATGGAGATGTGACCCGATGGATGACCATATTTAACAAAGTTATAAACTATATTGTGTGGGATTCAGAAGTCTAACATGGACGATGAGTTGGCAGAGATTCATGTTTCACGGACATTCTTGGAGTAAACAGAAATAACGGTCATTTCAAATGATCAAGTGTTTTTGGTGAACCTGACACACTCATTCATTAAAGGAAAAGGTGGCCACCTCCCTATAAGGCGTTATGCAGTTACTATAACTGCGAAAATAAGGGATTCAAATGGATAGAGACATGGAACTAGAGAGCTAAGAAGCAAAAACGAACAATGAGAAAGCAGATTCGCTTAAAAGCCATATACTGACAAAGAGGAGAGGGGGCAGCCTAGCAAGTAGTAAGGAGACCTAGAAGCAGAGAAACGAGAGCCAAGATGACCTGAAGAAGCAAAGGCAGCAAGTGAACTAGGGTTAAGACAAAGATAGGGGGAGTACTTCAGAGAGTCTGTGTACTTTGGAGAGACTTGGGTGATCCAAGTTCAATCATACTGATTATATCTATTGTGTGAGACTCAAATTGATCTCACTGTAATAGGCAGAGCCACTAGAGGTCAGAGGTATAGCCACAAAGCTAGAGAGCTCTAATAGACTTCTAAAGAGCCACGAGGCTACAGTGAAGTTGCAACATAGCAGGAGATCAAATGATTGAGCTATTGGTAGTTGCCTGAGGTGTATCGAAGATAAGAGAAGGAGTTTCAGAGACAAATGTAGAATTCTGAGGGACTCAGAGAAGCCAAAAGCTCGAGAAGCTCATAGCACTGACTTAAGGAGTCAAGTCCAAAGAAGCCTAGACCTGTCTATAGAATAAGGATAGTCAGGGGTAAGATATCATTCTAAGCCCATTGGTTCAACTGTAAACCAATGGAGTTAAGTGTAGCACTTGTAAAAGAATTGAAGCCATAATCCCAGAGAGTCTAATCGAGTTGATTCGAGCTCAAGGATATGTAGCCCAAGATATCAGGGTGAACTCCATATTATATTGTTGTCTTATGGGTTTGTTGAATTGCTGCTTTATTTACTATTATTTTTGTTTCACATCAGCATAAGAAAATGAACATAAGCACTCAATAGTAAAAAACAAATACAAGCATACACCTATATTTTCAAACATTTCTTAATTTCGCATTGGTTTATGACTAAGATTTGGGAAAATTTAAAGCTTTGGAAGTGGGAGAGGTTCTTGTAAGTTAGATAAGAAGCCTAAGATCCCCATTTTCAGATCACCTAGTAAATATCAGAAGTAAAAATGCATTAGAACCTGTTCAAATAAATCAAAAGAAGAAAAATTCAAGCCTCGTTGCTAAAGACAAAGCTCCCATGAAGAAAACTCCAATTGTGCCTACCCAAAATCAACCATCATCCTCTAATCCTCCATTATCATCTAAAACATTAGTAGTATTTGACTCTATGGATTATAACATCGTGGAAGACATGAAGAATAATCGAGCAAATATTTCTTTACATGAACTTAGCAAGCTCAATTATCAATAGAAGTTGTTACTAAAAGAATTGAATGCAGTACCTTCTTCTCCCCTTCCAACCAGTGTATTATCCAAGGCAGCTAAAGGATTAGGTAAGCCACCATCGAATAAATTAGATGCTACTGATGTTGTTTTGATCGGAGATAGGTGTAATTCTCATACTCCTCCTTTTCTCTTGACTTATGAGATCTATAATAGAAATCTGCGTAACTGTCTGATAGATTCAAGGTCTTCATCAAACATAATTCCAGCCTCAGTTTGCTCCAAATTAAACATTGAGCCCCAGAAATTTGCAGTTCATATTTTTTAATTAGATTAGACTAAAGTTCAAGTTTTAGGAGAGATTAATTCAGTTACTATTAGGTTATCGGTTGGTCCCAGAGTAGTTCAAAGAATTGATATATTGATTGCTGACATCCCTGAGTTTTATGGTTTAATTCTAAGTAGGGATTGGTCTGAGAAACTCGGTTACATTTCCATGGATTGGTCTCACATGTGGCTTCCCTATAAAGGAAAACCAAATGAAATCAAAATAGATCGGGAAAAACACATGACTCAGATAGTAACGGAGTTTGAACAAGAAAACCAACCTATAGCTTTCAATAACAACATTCTCGGAAATTACTCAGTTGAGTCATTCTTTGGAAATTTTAATGCTCAACAATCGCCTTTTCCTGTTAATAGTGTCCCATCACAAATTGAAAATTTCTCTCATATTGATACCTCAAGATGTATAAGTATTGTTGATGAACTTGTAAATATATCTGTAGATAAGCCTTTATTTTGGTCTTTATATTTTGATGGATCAAAATCCAATGACGGTGCAGGAGCAGGGTGTATTTTAGTTAGTCCAGAAGGGGAAAAAATTATGCTATCATGCAGACTAGAATTTGAGTGTACCAACAACACTATGGAATATAAGGAATTGATTCAAGGGCTCTATAAGGCAATAGGCCTGAATATTCAATATCTAAAAGTATTTGGTGATTCTGAAATTGTCATCAAACAAGTAAGGAACATTAATCAAACAAGTAAGGAACATTATCCATTGTCTCTCAAGACATCTCAAACATTATCAATCCCTTGTTTAAGATCTCATAACTCATTTTTTGGCATTCAACATTTCTCCTATTCCTAGATCTCAGAATGCAGCAACTAATTTATTGGCTAATGTTTCTTCTAAGCTCCTTCCATCCAAGGATTATAGTCCAAATAGATTTTCATTTGAATTAAAATTTTGGCCACCTGTCCCAGACAATGTCACCAATTGGTGGGTATTTAATCATGACGAAGACATCTTAAATTTCTTGACTTCTGAAAAATCTTATGATGATTAGATTATTGATGAAAGAAATCATGATCTTCAGTTAAAACAAAGACTAAATGATAATTCTATTCCTAAATATGTGGTCAAGATATAATATCTCTATGATATCAAATATAGAATCAAAAGGGTCACTAATGCAAAAACTTCAAAGTTCTACTTTAGGGTTTGAATTAGTAAATCTTGGCGCTAAGGCCAAACCACAAAACGTCAATCTAGGGCTTGAACTCACATCAGAAGAAAGATTTGCTTTCATCAGATTATTAAACAAATACAAAAATGTTTTTGCTTGGAATTACAAATATCTGAGAACTTATGATACTTCTATCATTGAACACACAATTCCAATGTTTTTTAATGAGAAACCTATACAACAAAAGTTAAGGAAAATTCACCCAAATCTAGAAAGTCAAATCAAAGTAGAGTTGAATAAACTTCTGAAAGCTAAAATAATTTTCCCGTTCAAACATTCTAAATGGGTTTCAAACTTGGTACCTATAATAAAAAAGAATGGTGATATTAGCATTTGCATAGATTTTAAAAATCTCAATAAGGCATGTCAAAAATATAATTTCCCATTACCAACAATGGAACCGATACTTCAAGCAGTAGCTAGTTCATAGATAATGTCCTTTCTTGATGGTTTTTCAAGATACAATCAGATACTGGTGCATCCAGATGATAGACTAAAAACTACATTCATAAATGGGGAACATATGCTTATCAGAAAATGCCTTTTGGTTTGATAAATGCTAGAGCTACTTTCCAACGAGCCATGGATATAGCCTTCAAAGGTTTGATCAATAAGTCAGTTGTTGTTTACTTAGATGACATAACTATCTTTTTCCAAGGAAAGGGCCAATCATCTACATGATTTAAAACAGATCTTTGAGTGATGTAAAAGGTATGGGATTTCTCTAAATCCCAAGAAATCGTTCTTTGCTCTAAATGAAGGCAAACTCTTAGGGCTTAGTGTATCCAAAGATGGCACATATATTGATCCTGACAAGATAAAAGATATTTACGATATTCCTTTACCACATAACAAGAAATCAATGCAATCATTTTTGGGATAGATAAACTTTGTAAAAAGATTTGTTCCTGATTTTTCTCTTATAGTCTTACCTTTACAAACTATGATTAAGAAAAATTCAGTTTTCAAATGGGGACATAATGAAAAAGAAGCCTTTGACTCAATAAAACAAGAAATTATTAATGCTCCTGCATTGAATACTCATATTTCTTCTAATCATTTAATTATGTATACTTTTGCCACTGAAACATCTTATGTTGATGTTTTAACACAAATCAATGATTAACAAGTAGAAACACCTATATCTTTCTTTAGTTCCAATTTGCAGGGTGCTGAACTCAACTATTCGGAAGTAGAAAAATAAGCTTTTACTGTGTTTAAATCTATCAAACACTTTAGACCATTTCTCATAAAAACACACACAAAAGTAATAGTCGCATTCTCCATAATGAGGCAATTGCTAGTGCAAAGGGAAGTAGGAGAAAAGAGAGCTAATTGGGTAACAACTTTACAAGAGTATGATATTGATATTAAACCAGTGAAAATTGTGAGAGGGCAAGGTTTTTGTAGGTTAATAGTAGGACCTTCTAATATTCCAGAACGTGAAGATTCAGATAAGACTCTTCAAGTGAACAAGATAAGTATCATAAATTCTAAATCTCAGTATGTTGATCTGATATTTTACTTGAAAAATGGATATGCTCCCCCTAATTTCAGTTACAAAAACAAATGTGCTTTAAGATTAAAAGCAAAACACTTCGAAATTATTGGTGATGTGTTATTTAGAAGAAATTATGATTCAATTTTATTAAGATGGCTTGAAAAAATTGAAGCACAAAAGGTTTTGCAGGAATTACATGATGGTCCAGCATGTGGACATTTTGGAGGAGATACAATAGCTCACAAAATAATACATGTTGGATATTATTGGCCCACTTTGTTTAAAGATGCCCATGAATATGTCAAGAAATGCAAGATATGCCAAACTACTAGTGTGAGACAAAGGAAACCAACCTTTCTTTTACAACCAGTAAACATTAAGCAACCATTTGAACAATGGGGGCTTGATATCATAGGAGAGATTGTTCCACATTCTTCCAAGGAACAATAATACATCGTTATAGCCACAGATTACTTCACAAAGTGGGTAGAAGCAATTCCATTAAAGGTAGCCAATTCTGATGCAATCATTGAATTCATTGATCAATTCATCATTACTAAGTTTGGTGTAGCTAATGCTCTTATCTTTTTATAATGCATCTTATTTTTATGGGAGTAGCATAGTTGAATTTTCTCTTAAGAGAGGTTTTAAATTAAAATATTCTGCAAATTACTATCCTCAAGGTAATGGTTTGGCAAAGTCAACTAATACGAATCTCATTAAGATTATTAAATTAACTGTTGATCAACATCAAAAGAATTGGCATAAATCGTTAATATTTGCATTATGGGTAGATCGCATAACTCAAAAGGCCTCAATAGGTACTTCTCCTTTTAACTTAGTGTATGGGAAAGAAGTTGTAATACCTTCAAACTTAGCACTCCCATCTCTAGCCCTAGTACAATTTATTGAAGAAAATCCTTCTTCCTCTACTCAATTAAGATTTGATCAAATCCTCAAATTAGATGAAGAAAGAGAAAAGGCCAAAATCACTCATGCTAAACATCAACAAGTCATTAAATCTTCTTTTGATGCAAGTTCTATTGGCTTAAAAACATTACAAATTGGTGATCTAGTGTTGAAATGGGACAAAGCACATGAAGACAAAGGTAAACATACCAAATTTCAAAAGATGTGGCCTGGACCATTTGAAATCATTGAAAAGATAGGCCCATCAATGTTTAGACTGCAAGATTTATCAGGAAAGAGAGATTCTCTTCCTGTGAATGGGCTTATCTTAAAGAAATTCTTTTCTTAAGAAGGCAACCCCTTCTTACTTGTAAATATTCTTTATGCAAGTTTTTTTATTATAGAAAAATAATGTTGTAAATATTCTCCCATTGGCTTTTACTATTGAAAAGCTCTTTGAGAGAATATTGTGAATACTTGCTTTCAATAGCTGGAAAATTTTAAGGAAATGATTATAGTTTTGGAAAGTTGAATAAAACATGAAACTCTGAGAACCTCTTTAAAGTTTGTAAAATCTTCCAAAACCTTGAAAATACTGTAAATCATTCTAAGTTTTATAATGTTAAGAGAGGTTATTTGTAAAAAGTAAATACTTTTCCAAACTTAGCATCCATAACTCTAAAATTTTCATCCATAAACTCTTAAAGAGAAAGTCATTCACCCCATCCACTAAGTCTATGATTTTTCAGAGTGTAATTCTAAAATATGTCTGATATAAAAGATAAGAGGTCTCATCATGACCCTGCTTACTATGATCATAGGGAACTAATTAAACTAACATTACTAATACTGCATATCAAAACAGGGTAATGGCTTATAATCATAAGACAAGGAGTCTCATTACGAGCCAACTTGTTTAGTTCAATTATAACCAATGAATGGCATTGTCATCAGCTAGCTCCCAAACCAAGACAATGGCTTTTTATCTTAAAAAATTAAAAGAATATAAAATTAAAAATAATATTTGTAAACATATCTTTATGGATTTATCTTTTAAAAGTTGTACTCTTATATGGATGGGACAATGAATAATTGATGGTAAAAAGGTAACCCTACCGAGACTATAGATGTTTGCTAGCAGCAGAGACACTTCCTGTGACAAAAGAGTAAATTTAAAAGCTAAGTTGGAGGAGCCCCCTACTTTATCTTTATTAACCAATAAGAGCTTGAAGAAACCCAAAATGTTTTTATTTTTAAAGGATTGTAAAAGAAATTACAAAAAAAATGTCATTTTATTCAGAGTTAATTTTTATTTAGCTATTCTTAGATGGTTTTCCTTGTCCTCAATTGTTTCCAACCTAAGAAAATTTTAAATATTGCATTATTTTTCAAAGATAACTGTTTCTCCCAATGAATCACCAATTGTTGTGCTATACAACAACCCTCCCCATTTCAAAATTTTTATATAAAACTTTAATAAAAAATGGGTCCCCTTTTAGAATATAAATAAAATCAATAAACGTTTGAAAATAAATTTTTATAATAGGTCATATAAAATTTTATTTTAGGATAGGTTAAATCGCAATTTGCAAATCTATCAAACCCATGAAAGTCCTCTTGATAAGGTCCAATCCAATTTTAATTATAATAAAACCTTATCATAAAGCTTTATCGAAGGGAAACAATTATAAAGGGAATATGTCGCATCACGCACATCCTTTATTTCAATAGTGGACTTAAAGTGTTCCATTGATATTCGCCGATGCGATAACTCTATCAGAAATTGAATATCGCTACTCATTAAGAAGTTGTCACAAGTGTTCCATAGAAAACCTCCGATGCGATAAGCCGATCACAATCCCACATCGCTAAAATCATAAAACACATCCAAAAAGCCCCTTTGAAATCTTTCGATACGATTTCATTATCATGTAGCATGCTTTCAATAAAGGAAAAACATGAATTATTATGAACATGTGTGATTTAAAGTTATAAGTCAACTATAAAGAACATTTAAACAATTTATCAATTTTAAAGCATGTCACCTCCCCATGCCAGCTCACCACTGATCGTAATCACAACCATGTAAAGGAACCATTTAAGCATGGAACTTGTAACTCCCGATCTGCGATATGCGATTATCGCTAATCGTCGATCGGGAAGTCATGAAACCCATTCTAAAAAGGACAGTTATAAATTTGCGATGTGACATACCATCATGACATTAAAGTTTCACGTTGGAAGTTATGAGGAAATCATTAAGAAGTAGTTATGGTTGAATCCTTCAAGGATTTCATTCGTCATGGCTTAATATATCATAGATCTATAACATCTATTACGCTTAATTGCTGTTAGTCCTATGCATTGTGTATTAGCTTTGAACAAGTTTTTCAACTATTACATCCTTTTGCTTCATTTTGTAGAGCAAATCTGAAATCATCAGTCCAACAAAAATGTCTAAGAGACCTCAGAAAGCAAAGGTCCCTATCATAGTGAAAGATGAACCAGCAAAGTTGGTATTGATAGCTGATACTACCTATTTGAGTCTTGGAAAGACTTCATGGGAGGGCATATATAATCTACTTGAAGTCGAGGATCCAAGAAAAATTGAAGAAGAAGGAGGAATGACTAATTCAACTGATAAATCAGAAAATACTCTTAACGATTTAGCCAGCTCCTTCCTCCATAGAATAGGAGCCCGTGCAAAAGTCTTACCATACAATGACCTGGTGAGATGGGTAATAGAGAGTATCAACATAACTGACAGAGATTCTTTACTATTGCTGGAAGGATGTTCAGGTCATTTAGGGTAGAAGATGTATCATATGCCAAACCCCCAGAAACATTACAACAAAGCATTTTTAGAAACGTTTTCGAAGGAGAATGATGTAGAGTCGTACCCTATCAAGCAATGGAGACATTTCCCAAACAAGCATAAACATGAATCCTTTGGTATGTACTCCGTGGACTCCTTAGCATTTCCCTATTGCTATGCTGGTGCTATGATATGTAGACTCTTTGGAGTCTCCAATTTAGCTAGGTTTTCCATAGAAATGGTGCCTTTAATGGAAGCAACAATTAACTCTTATATCATGGATTGGGCAACCATTTTATCAGATAAAATGGCCAACCAAATCCTTAATTATAGAAGAAATAGGTATGTAATTACCCGGATAATACCCCCATTCTATATGAGAGCCTACATCATGGATACCATATGTTTCAATTCTGACTACCTCATTCTAGGTTGGAAATGGACTCCTCAAGACCCAACTCCTATTCACATTTATCATAAATATTTGTGGAAGGCCCATTATAAAGATCATATATATAGAATTTTCCATGGCTTTGTTTTACCCATTCATCATGCCATATTCAACAAACTTGCTCCTCGGTTATCTAATGAGACCAGCATTGACCTAACATCAATTGGTAGTTGGTTCGGTGAAGAAAAGTTCACCTATGTTAGACTTTTTTGCAGCACCACAGATCCACATGTTCTCCCCTTGTACATTCTTGATAAGCTATTAGCCAGAGAAATAGCTTACCGGATAATAGAAACAGGAATATCTAGGAACCTCAAAGAGTCCAAGAAACAAATGTGGCCTTCATTTCCCCTCTGCTATGGTACTTACTCATTGCATGATTTCAAACATGCAGAGAAAGAAGTAGAGAAGATTAAAATTCTGAAGTTAGCAGTCATTCCTAAGAGATAGTATGATCCAAAAGAAATGGCTTACAACTTTACCACTCAGGTGAAACTTGCCAAATTTGAACATGAGAAAGATGAATATGATGAATTGTTCACTTTGGCTAAGTTATTTTAATAGGTAAAACATCTAGCAAAGATCAAATTGGGAGAAGAGGGGATAGATAATTTTATGTAGTTTAGGACACAGAACTTACAAACATCGCCTCTAGATTTATTGAACACTACCCCTATGGTGTAGCAAGAAGGCCACAGTGAAGAAAAAACTACTATGAAGAGTCCTGAAAAGGAGAAGAGTCTCGAAAAGGAGCAGACAAATGAAAAGACCAGTGAGCTCGTAGATACCGATGTGCATATTGATTCTAGCTTAATCAAGGAATGGGAGAAGTTCGATCAAATGATCAAGAACCAGAATGACTCCCAAAATATCACTATACCAGAATCACCCACAACACAGGAGCCTATTGTTACCAGTACTTCCATTGAAGGGGAAATTAGCACAGTGAACACTCAGCATGACACTGAAATAGTTCCAGAGAATCCTTGAGAAGAGATTATATTGAAAGTAGGGGAAATACCACTCTTGGATGCATTCTATAGTCCAAAGCATAGGGTTGTGGTCAAAAGATAGAGGAAAAAGAGAAAAATTGACCAGGGACCATTCTCAACTCCTCAAGCTAAACTAATGAATGTGGTATGAAAAGACTTAGAATTCAATCCATAATAGGATTTAACTAAGTTATCTCAATATGTAGGTGCTTTTATAGCCGCTACAATAAGGCCTCCAAAGTTAGCCAACTAATCAAGGAAAAGGATCTAAGGATCACCCAACTCGAAGAGCAAACAGTAGTGGAACAACAGAAGATCAGTCAGCTTGAGCAACAGTGAGCGGAACAAAAACAACAGAATGAGCAACTAGTAGAACAATTAAATATGGAGAAGAAAATATCAATCAGCAGGCTCTCCAGAAACAACAAAATTTGTCTAAGGAAAAGCAAGCTTCAAGCAGAAATTCAGAAGAAAAAGAAGGCCAAAGAAGAACAAATCGCACAGATGCAATTATAGGTAGAGAAATCCAAAGGTTATCCAAAGATTGGTGAATTCAAGAAAGAAGCCCAGGAAGTGACTAAAGCCTTATCTCGACAACTAAATATCCTTTGCCATAAAATATCATTGGTTGACCCATTGTGCACTGCCACTGCATCACTCATTCAACAAGCAGTTGACATTAGGCTAGAATTTGAAAACACAGATGATAAAGTCATAAAATTTCTCTCTTGGAAAAGTTTAGAAGAAGGCATGGCTGCTAATCTATCGAAAATCCAAGAATCACACAAGAAATCTTGTTTTCGGAGTGGGAATCACAATTAATAAAGTCTGAAAGAGATACTTCCAAAGCTAGGGCTACAATGAATATTGTGATTGAGTAAGTAAATGACAGCTTATATGGAGCTAACTTGATCTCCGATTCCTCCCTAGGAAAAGCTCCTGAAGGCAAAAGCGCTAGAAAATCAATGGAGACATGATCTGGCAAGCAGAGAAGAACAAATCAGCAAAGTGCAAAACTTGACTTGAGATGAATTTTGGTTTTTCCTAATCAAGTTGCACAGCTAGCAAATGGCCACCAAATGCCTTGACAACACTGTCAATCACATGGTTCCCGAGCTTTCAGATGCCACATATACAGGTAAACTACATTCAAGGCTGAGTCATCCTCTGGAAATTCGAGAAATGCTCTCAATTTGTCAGCTGCGAGTGCAGGAGGAGAAATAGATACAATGAATCAGTTCAAAGGCTATCACACTGTTATTTTCATAAATCAAATCCCAGGTTTTCATGTTTGTAGTTTCAAACAGCACAAAGTGATTTTTATTGACAGTTAGTTTTTATTTTATTATTTAAACGCTTTCATGTCTTGGAAGAAGGGGTCCTCAATTTGCATAAAAAATTGATTTCAAAAGTTACACTTTTGTACTTCTAAATATATTTTTATCAGTAGTGGATCAAGGTTCTACATTTTTGTGAAGAAAATTTTTCAAGACCTATACTTTTGTATTTCCTGAAAGTTTTCTCAAATAAGAAAGTGGAATCGGAGTGTTATTTGCATTGGCAAGACTCAAATGCATGTGATATTTTTATAATTGTTCTTTTTCTTGTTTCCTTATGTGATGAAGCATTCCTTTTAAAAGTTACTATTGTTGATGTATGTATGCTCTTCAAATAATTCTTTGTCATGTCATTTCTGAATATTTAGAATTGTTATACTTTAAATATATATGTCAACGATACACATTGTTATGAATGCAATATGTTTTATTAATAATTAATTTGTTTAATTTCTTAAACAAAGTAATCATTATCTATGAATTCATCTTTCTATCAATCACTAATTCATCTATATGATTATTTGTCTATTAGAAATAATCAGAAATCGCATTGTTAGTACATTACCCGGGTTAGATAAGTATATTTGTATATTTTTGAGTTATAGGTTAGAACACTTATCATATTTATTATACATTATAAAACAATCACCCATACAACCATTCATTATATGGGAAACTGGTCCCATAATATCCAGTTAGAGCCACCACACTAAACGGAAAAGGAGTTGTACTAAGGTTCGGACCGGGTGGTTTCCCCAATGTTGGTGCTAGGATTTTAGAGGCATAAACATAGTAGTAATAGGAAAGCTTCATATTCAACCACATTAGTTGTAACTTCGAAGTCGATTTTGCATGATTTGGTAATATTTTCTTTTTCTAGTGAAATTAAAACTACCCTAGCTCCTACTCCATCTTTTGTACAAGAGCCATCAAAGAATAGTTTCTATATATTAGTTTGATTTGTTATAGTACTTTCAATTAAATCTTCAATTTTAACTTTATTTTCATGTACTTGGTTTGAAGAGAGTTGAAAGCAACCAAAATCTTGATCAATTGCATAAATGGGATGGTTCCATGGCTGGTCTGTCTTGCAAACAGTGTGCACAAATCTTACCTCTCTATATAATCTTAGTTGTTCTCCCCCATAAATTGGAATAGTAGCATAAGACATATCTATCTGAAGAGTTCCCCCAATTTGGCACAGCAAGACCTAGAAAGGAGCATTCCAAATTTGGGAGGGATATCTGTGACGACTATTTCAAGTACTACAATTTTCACTAGAATTTGGGCAAGGGTGACTACTAAATCCTTAATTAATGCTAAGAAAGGCACTCTTTTGGAATAAAAGGTGTACAAGTCATGATAGGATCTAGTTATGTCAAGTTTCAAATGCTCCATGATAGTTTTTGGCATGAGGTTATGTGATGCTCCAGAATCAAAATGGAATCATTGTCTTAAGAGTTACATAGAAAGGAGGCACTATTTCATCTATCATATCTGAGCTAGGGCCAAAGACAAATGTTGGATTTTCATCTTGTAGACTAATGATATCACTTTCAACATAAATCGAGGTGTTTTGTATCCATTTGGAGACTTAATTTTTATACCTAGGGTTTCTAGAAAGTTCTGAAAGTAGAATTGGGATTTTAATTCTTTCTAACTCTTTTTCAACATTAAATGTAGTCAAGGCATTTTTATCATTTTGAGTAGTATTAGTTGACTGATTTAATTGTCAAATAACATTTGTTTTAGTTTCAATACTTTTAGCACAAGGTTCGATTACTGGAGTTTCCTTAGGAGGTCTTCCAGGGCTAGGTCTAGGCCTAAGATCATATCTCTTGTTCAACTCTGCAATGAAAAATTCATAGAAGGTGTGGTATTTAGAAACATGTGAAGATTCTTGATCTTCTTGAACCTGATTTTGTTATGAGAGAGGAATAAAAATTGTTTGATTAGAAGAAGTATCCATACTATTGACAACTTCAGTAATTTTCATAGTATTATCATCAGGTTACTAGTCATTTATCAATAAAGGAGTGGGAACCTGTTGATCATTACTAGGTCTCTGAAGAATTTGTAATGGTGGATTTCTTTTCTACTGACCTTGATTTTGATTTTGGGGTCTAGTAACTATTTGTTGAATTGTCCTAGGTTGAGTCTCAATCTTGGAAATTATATTAGATAGATTTCTAAGAAGAGAAGTTATTTCATCTATTTTAGAATCTTTTGTTTTAGTCTTAGAGGAACTAGAGGCCTCTTGAATCATTTTGAGTTTTCTTTGAGCCTTTTCCTCTTTATATTTCAAAAAAGTTGAGGCAGCCCTATTTACTTCTACCTTTGTAGCATTTGTTTGCATATCTTCAAGATTTATTGAAGTTTTCTCTCTTAGCATTATATCAAAATCATTTTCAAAGGATTTCGAAAACCTAGACTTAGTTGCTACTACAGGGGTTTTACAATCAGGGGGCATTTTATGATAAAGTTTATTGAATCTTTTGATAAAATATGATACAGGTTCACTAAAATTTCTTTTAAGTTCATCAAACTCAGTCAGAAAGTAAAGAGGATCTTTCTTCACACCCCACTGATTTTTAAATATGTTTGTAAGTTATTCCCATTTCCCAATGGAATTTGCAAGTAACTGCCTAAACCAAATTCTCACATTTCCTTCAAGTGACTGTACAAACAATCTCATGTAAACATTTTCCTGTTCAATATTTATGTTTTCTGCAAAGTCTAGGAAATCTTGAAGATGGTCCTTAGTTGAGGGACCCATTTCTCCATTATACCTGGGAAGGTATTTCAAGTATCCAGCTTGGAATGCATCGAGGTTAGGAGGTAAGACTAAAGCTACATATCTAGCCTGTACAATAGGTCAGAAATCCATAGTAGGAGGTGGTGTATGAGGTGTTTGTGTGGATGAAGAAGCTGAAGAAGATGAAGAATAAGTAGAAGAAGGTGATTGAGAGCATGAAGAACTAATTGGAGGTGAAGGAGGAGGAGGGGATCTCGTGAATGATTTTAAAGGAGTCTTAAGAACTAACTTTTGGATCCGTGGATGAATTCCCTCTTTTGTTTCCAATAGATGATTTGAATATACATAGAATGTGTATTCAGGTTGTTTAGAAGTAGAATCTTCAGGTCGTTCAGAAGTGGAAGGAAATGGATAAGTGGTAGGGGATAAGAAATCTGTGGGTTTATATTATGGTAAATTAACACCCAAATCACACTCAGTTTTAGGTGATCCTGGTGGTAGTGAGGGTTTTGGATGAGATTCAAATGAAAGAATAAGGAAAGTTGATTTAAAATCAACTCCCCTATCTAAAAGTTCAGCAACCCTAGGTGATAAGTGGGAGTAATTTGGATTGGATGGAATATTACTAAGGATCAAATAATACTAAATCTTCAGACTATAAGAATGAAGAGGAAGAAGAAGATGGTTGATGTCCCCTTTGAGAACTGGCTTTTCCCATAATTTTTCAGGATCTGACAGAGGATTAAATAAGTTAGCCTCTGAACGAGATCTAATGTGCTTAAAAGGTGCTAGTTTGGGAGAGTGGAGTCTCCAGGTAAAGGATTTTAACCTTTTTATACCTTTAATCACCTTAAAGGAATAGAATGAATATCATTATTGCAGGAAAACTTAATGAAATTTGAATCCCCCGCAACGACACTTGTTTGATGTTGTATCTCTGAGATAATAATGGTCAGCTATTATGCGAGAGAATCTAAGATAATTGTTTTGGGGGGTTTTGTTTAATTTGGAGGACCAATGGATGAAGCATATGTAGAACTGATATGCCTAACCTTTTGAACAATATTAATATCTCAGTAGAGAGCTACTTTAAATATTTACATAGTGATATAGCTTGTATCATGGTGAGAAGAAACAGAAAAACAATATGATTATCAGAGTTTTCAAATTGAAAAATTAAATAACAACAAGTATGAAATCCTTTAAACTATGTTTAAAGGTTTAATAAAATATGTTTAAGCTTATTAATTTAGATGGAATTAATCAAACAGACAATCCATTAATTCATTCTCTTTATAGATTATCACTTAAGAAGTTTATAGGAATAGATTGAAATCTAATTATTCCTACCTAATTATCTTTGTAAGACATAAGTATATGAAGAAAAACATAATGAGCAACACTGGAAAAACTTACATGAAACACAAACTGTATAAAATAGAATTCAGAATCCTTTGCTTTGCATTAATGATCCAAAAAAATTAAGTACATCAAATGTCTAGAAATGTTTCTTCAAGGGTGCAACCCTTAATAACTCGTGAAGAGAGTTATTTATACAACAATAGAACGAGAAAATATCCTAAACTGATTTTAAAAAAATAGATTTTTACAAAATCAAAATAAAAATTTCTTGTTGATCTGGCACTATTTTGGTGTTGTGTTGTTGATGACTATCGTTGAAAAAGTTGAAATGCTTTAAGCTAGCTCACTATCCCTTCAAAAGCTGAATGCTATCTGATTATTCCTTAATCAAGTAAATTTGTCAATTCTTCCCAGTGTTTCTTATCTAGGATAGAAATCTTGGTTACCTTCCTATAGATTTTATCCATCTCTATATATTTAGTAAAAGTAGGTTTTACTAAAAATATATGTTTGATTTCATCCAAGATGAAAAAAGTATCCCTGAGTGCATTTTCTATGAGCATTGGTGTTGCTGACCGCCTGATATTTGAAACTAAAGCTGCATGGATGCCCACCTCTGTTAGGTTCTTAACATAATCCTCGATTGGCATTAATTTATCATTACTAACTATCATAGAAGGTAAGCGCTTGCTGACCAAGGGTTCTATCCTATTGAAAAACCTCTGAACTATTGCATTAACATTACTGCACTTTTCTTGTACCTGAAGGACAAGATTTTTCTTAGTGACAATCTTCTTTACCTCTAATATCATTGCAGTTCTGTCACTTATTCTTAATTCATCAAGCTCACAGTCATCCTTGGAATTTAAGAGTTTGATTATATCAGAAGCAGTCTCTGGCATATCCTCTAGCTACTTAGTTATGATTTCCACTGCTTCTTGGGCCTTTGCTAAGAGATCTTTCTAATTAAATACTATCTTGATGCATGGCCAAATCTCCTTGATTGCTTTTGTAATTTCTTCCCACATAATTTCTTTTGTTAAACAAAATTTGTTTCCTAAGAAGGACTCTTTGAGTTCTCTCTGTAATACTTCCACCTGGCCTTTGAGTCAGTTTGTTTCAGTTACATGTGAGCTATCTGCTATGGACTTCATAAGTTGTAATTGTTTGAGTTCATCCTTTAGTTTATTAATTTCTCCTATCTGGATAGACAAGTTCTGAACAGCTTTAGTAAGTTGTTTAACTCCTTCTGTTGTAGCTATTGTTGATGTAGAATCCCTTGTGATAGGAATTGCTGTAAGAGAGACTACATCCATTGAAGTTTGAGTCTTCTTCATAGCTTCCTACTTTTCCTTGACCAATTTCTCCATCTGCTCCTCCATTTTTTTAATTTGCAAATTCTGCTCTATGATGAGCTTCATCATATCAGACTTTTGAGTCTTTGTATCTTTGATTTCTTTGGCCATTGGATCCTCAAAGGTTGGCAATTTCAACTGTTTCCTTAATGCTGCAACTTCAATGCTCTTTTTCTTAATGAGATCCTTTGCAGTGTTTATGTTTTGAGGGAGCATATCCCATCTTTAGCACTATATTTTCTAAGGATTGAATCTTGGTATCCTTTGCTAGTGAGGAGACCTTCTCCAACTGTAGTTGTGACTGAGTGTTGGCCAATGTAACCTACATTTTTGACAAAATCATAACAGTGTTTTTCAAGGTTGAAGCAATCATCTGCCCAATTTGTTTGTGCATCTCAATTTGGTCAATTAGATGCACATCCTTGACATTAAACTCAAAAGAAGTGTGTTTTTGATTTTGTGCAACAGTCCTAGGCTAAGGAACTTGGGCCTACAAGAAATCCATTTGCATATTTCCCTTCTCAGAATCAAAGACTGAAAGAAGCTTGGCTTGCGAGCTAGAAGAATGCTTCCAGAACTGGGTGTATGTATTCAATTTCAATTCTTCATTCTTTCTTTTGATTTAACTAAAGACATGGAAAATGTCTTTCTCCTTATTCTCTGGAATGTCTCTATTAATTTGAATTATCTGCTGTTCATGAGAAGTAGTGGAATGAGTTGGAGATTGTGTAAACTATCCACCAAACTCTGCATCAACAGTCATAGAAATCCTTGGTCTCTTTTTCCTATGAAAAACCTTAAAGCCCTGGCTTGTTACCTCTGTTGTAGGTGAGGATTGTTCTTCCCTCGCTCTCTTGGCTGTCTCTTCCTATGAAAGTGGAGATTTCACATTTGATGCAAAAAATGCCTACTCCTCGGCCTCTTGGAGGGTGTTCTCTGTCCATTCCAACCAATTTTTATAATGTTCTATCTCAGGCCTGGCTATATGATGATATGGCATAAATTTATTCTCCACCCTAAGTTTGGAGATGATTCGCAATGGGTCATATGACCAAGTGAAACTGAGAGAAAACTTCATCTCCTTTAACAATTTGTCTGCTTCCTCCCCTACTGCCCTAGTAGTACAAATGAATGGACCAACTTGATCTTTGAGATTGAATTGTGACTTCTTCTTGGTAGCCACAAACTGTACTTTATCTGCATTTAACCTTTTCCTTAACTAGTTCAGTGCAAAGATTTTAATAGGGAGGTACTTTGGCAGTTTTTAGGGTGTAAGCTCACAACCATAAACCCTGATTTCTGTGTAGTTTTGGTAACAATACCAATCCCCTGTTGTGGCTTGATCTATGAACTATAATTCTTTGAAAATCTCCTCACTAATCCTTGGTACTGGAGTGTTGCTCATAAGGCTGATGGCTAGATGAATAAACAGTTGTATGAACTGCTTATATGTGAACTCTTCTTTCTCCTTCATCCCCATTGAGGTCTAGAATATCACTGATTGTTGTTTTCCTTCTTCATCAAGATTTCGTAAAGAAAATGGGAATTTTTTTCCCTGAAAATATAAAAAAAGATAAACAAGTACTTAAGCATACTTGAATACTTCTTCAGTATTAAATTTGACAAATTGTTCATGTATGGCTTCAGCTATGAAATGACTAAAATCATAAATAACAATAGGCTTAGAATCAGCAGAAAACATGGATAAGAAACCAAGGATGGCTTCATTGACAAACTGAATAGAGTTATAACCAAGAAAATAGGAGAGGATAGTGGTAATATGCTTGGTTCTATCAAGAAACATGGATGCATCATAAGGAGGATTTCTTTTTGGTAAAGGATTACCAATTGCTAAAAACAGTTCTAGGGTCTGGGATCTTTTGGTAAAGTCTAGTTTCTGATAAGCTTCCATTAGGTTTTCATGGGAAAAAGGATGGATTGGTGTAGTGGTAGGGGCTTGCAGCATTTTCTCAATGGAATCAGAATTAATGGGACAGAGGATTTCTCCTGTGGGTGAAATAATTGCTCTCTGGCTGGGATCATAAGACTCATGGCATTTTCTTACAAATTCTGGTGCTATGTGTATTTGTGGAAAAACGTAATGAGGTAATTGAGATTCCCAGAGCCTAATTTCATCATTCTGGTCTATTAGCTAATCTTCCCACCAACAATAGATTTCAAATAAATCGAATTGAAAAGAAGTCTCAATGATTTTACATTCTTTGTCGACCAATGGGACATGATGGAAGTCGAACTGTGGGTGAATTAAAGGATTTGGGACCTCTGCAATTGCTTTTCCCTTTGCAGGCATTTTGTCAAACAAAATTCAGACTCTAAATGACAATAATGGTGTGAAAAGAGTTACCACTATGAAAATAGATAATTGGTAAGTGAACCTAGATGATGTGTTTATGAACAGGACGAATGGTTGCTTTGATGTCGGACAGTGGTTGAGCTGTAGAGAAGGTAAGCTTTAAATATTAATCTAGTCACAAAGTTTTACTGTGTAACCTTTCTAATGAATAATACAATGTTGATGAACAAAAATGTGGAGCGGGGGTGGTGCTGAATGTTTGAATTTTCATTAATTACCCAACATTTTAATTAATGGATATATGAGTTATAAATGCACAAGAGTGACAATGAATGGGAAACAGATAGGTGACAATTGATTGGATGGGAGATGTGAGATGGAACGTGACATGGAGTGTGACACGGGGCTTGATGTGGGTGGCGGTAAACAATTGTGTGACATACCGCTTCCGGGGGTAAGATGGAGTGGTAAGTGGTTTTGGAATTTTAAGTCCTAAAACACTAAAAGGCGCAAAAAGATGTTTTGGTGGGCGGTATTGAAAACTGTCCATTTTTCCCCCCTACCGATAAAATTCAGAGGGTGAATGAGGGCCGAGTAGGGCCATGGGCCATTGGATTTTAGAAGAGTATGTGGGATGTGAGGTGAGATGGGGGAGTTTTTAACATGCGAGTGGGAATGGTGGTAGGGTCACAATATTGTAGGTGGTTGTGATAGTTGTGGGTCCAGGCTTTTAATAAATGGATGATGATATATATATGAAGTAACGCTGGCTTATGAAAACTTTGGTTATTTGAAGTCCATCACCAAAATGTTTTTCCCAATGTTTTGAACTTTAGGAAATAATCACTCGATATTCCAAATTTTCACATTTCTACCTACCCTTTTACTCCTAACATTTTCACTTATCCTTTCAGTGTGCCTTTGAGCTAGCAACCCAATATTTCTTTTTATAAACAATCTACTTCTTACCTTATTTCTCCATTGGCTTAGATTAAATTGTTGAGCCAATTTTATTTTCTACCTACAATTAATTTAAAACAAATCCAATTATGATTAAACAATATAAGTGTATTAAATAAACTAGTGTGGCATTTAACCAAAGTGCACACAACTATTATTTTCAAACTGAATTTAAAGTAAAAGTAGTGGCATTTAGGTTTGCAACACTTCCAGAGTTTATTTCATTTTCTTTTCTCTCCAATCCTAACATTTTATTTTTTTCCTTCATTTTTTAGGGCATCTATCCTAACATTTTCTTTGATATGGACATATAGATGAAAATACTTCCTAACATTTTTTATTCAATATTCTTTTTGTCCATATCCTAACTTAACATTTTTTAAAATATATTTTCATTTCATTTTTTCCTTTTTTTGTCTAATTGTTTCTAACTTACCAAAACCAGAAAATGCTACAACAACCTCATCCACCCACACCACCTCCACCTTCACCTCCACAACATACACCTTTGCCCACATCCCCACCACCTCCACCACCATTCAACATGTTGAATAAGATGAATTTTACCATCTTCAAGGGCTTGGGAAATGAGAACCCAGCCTAGTTTTGTTCATTGTGAAGGCTATGTGGACAACACAGAATATTACAGATGATCATATGAAGAAAGCACAGTTGGTTACTTCTCTACAAGATCGTGCGTTGACATGGTACATTAATTACTACATTGATAATCTATTGGCATCATTAGCAGACACTCAGACTACTTTGAATAAGGAATTCAGTTGGAATAAGTTTGAAACGTAATCGGTAGTGGAATTCAAGGAAATCGCGATGAGAATCGGCAAGACACCCTAGGAGTTGGATCAGAGACTAAAGTGTGGAATCCGTGAAGCCAATATAAATCTCATAGACAGTTAGCACCACAAATGGTTTATAATCGTGCTCCTGCCTCACTTAAGGATTGCTTTGTCACAACAAAAGATAGGAACACAGACAAAAGCACTGGAAATTGCAATGTGATTACATGAGACACCTATCCAGGATGTGACGTGGGGATTTCAATAGATTCATGTGGACTTGCAAAACCTCTTCTTGGATTTTCAGAGCTTGAAGAAGGAAAAAGCAGCTCAGCTAGAAGTGCGTTAAGAAGTTTGGTGCCTCAAGTGTAAAATTCAGGGGCATGATAAGGATCACTACCTGTTTTCACAAATTATATGCCAGGAGGAGGGCCAATGCTCCTAAGGTAGGAAGCTTAAGCTATACCAAGTACAGGGCCCATGTTGTGGTGTGTTATCAATCAAGTAGTAGGAAAACATGTGATAGACAATTGTCACTTGCTGCAAAAATTTGTACAGACACCGCAACAATTATTGTACAATCTTTGTAAATCATTGGGCCACGATGAATATAATTACCATAACTATGAATTGATGATGGAAAGAACGCCCTTGTATCGAATTCAAATAGAAAATTGGCCTTTGGATCAAGGCACCGGGGGAGTGTGTAGAGGATATCAGGAATGCAGATGAGACCGAGGAGGAGGAGGACCCGGTAGAGGTCGGGGAGTGTATGAGCCAGCCACGCCCATCATGATGGTATTATACTTAGTTTTACCACACGAAAGAAGAATGCCCTATATTGATAGATAAAATGCAGGAGAAGATGATGCAACCTACCCAGAACCTACTGATGATGAGGGTAGAGCCTCACGAATAGGATCCCAATGTCAATATCGTGTTGCGAAGTGGTATGACGACGTGTGACAGTAAGGAAAAACAACTTGAATAAGGTGGATGGGTCTGCAAGGCTCTAGAAAAAGAATTTGGGTTTGCTCTATAGCATGCAAAGGAAACATTCATGGAAGAAAAGAAAAGCTTCACTAAATCCTCCACCTTAGGAAGTCAGGATAGGCTATCCGAAGAATTTGACTCCTCCATGCTTACTACATTCTTGGAGACTTTCATGAAACTGTTGCGTGATAGTAGGGCTGTGAAAGGATTACAAGAGTTGATAAATAAATGTGCTGGTAGGGATAATTCTTTTAATGGTATTGCATGGTCAGAAATATTGGCAGACATAAGACAAGAACAGGACGTGAGATGAAGCTCACAACGCAAATAGGAGAATATGAGATGGATCAAGTTATTTTGGATCTGGGGTCGGATGCGAATATTTTTCCTAAACAAACTTGGGAAAAATGAGCAATGGTCTCCAATTCAATTAAGAATGGAAAATCAACATAAGATTATCCCTATGGGAAGATTGCATGGAGTAACTGTAGATATAGAAGATGCGAGCACATTGGATGACTTTGAAGTAATAGAGATTGTTGATGACAACAATTCATATCCCGCGCTCCTTGGAATTGATTGGGCCATTAACATGAATGGGTTCATCAATTTGAAGAAGCAAACAATGTCATTTGAAAGAAAAATGCTTTCAATGGTAGTACCATTTTACCCCACAAAAGGATCACGCTATACTGAACCGGTCCATGATTATGAGGAAAGTGACGATGATTTGGACCAAATCTATAAGATAATAGTGTGAGACCAATATAGGGTTAATCTGACAGCTGATGGAAGAATTTTATGGGACCGCGAAAGCTCTTGTAAATCAGATTCGAACTAATAATTGGAGCACTGGAAGAATAGGTTACACAAGGTATCTATGTTGTGATGTAATAAGATGACTAAACCATTGCACTATGTATCACCCGAGATAATAATTTTACCTTATTATGATGGTCTAACTAATGTAGATAAATTTCTAGATGCATTTGAAAGGGAAGTGCCCGATAATCATCCCTTCCAAGCGCTGGATTTGGCATTGCACACTATGCCTACCTGGTGATGGGGTACGCATAAATATAGCTTTGAAGAATTTCACAACTTTAGGAGGATGATGAGGATGCAATTTGCTTGCCCCAAGGTATGATTGACTGAGAAGTATGATAGGAGGAATGATTCATGATCATGTGGCGAAGTGGACTAAGGTTTATGGGATGGAAACATAGCCAGAGTGGGCGCATTTATTCTGTCACACTCTGGATATAATCCCTATGAACTGGTATTTAGAGACGGAGCTCTGCTACAGCACTGCAGAATGGGATATTTTAAGAGAAGGGTTTGTGAGGACATTCAGCTTTGAAGATGGGTTGGAATGTATTGATGAGGCATTGCAAGAGGTCAAGGCAGTGATCTTCAGAATATCACAGGATCCTTTGGAATTGATTCAACAAGATCAGAGCACCCAACTGCGTCATGTGTTGGAATGCTATAATGTGGCTCGCGAGGAAGAATATGAGGATCCAAGGAACATTAACATCCCAGAGGCAGAAGACCATTGTGAAGTTGAGGGACCGCAGATAGAGAATCTAGATATCACTGCGCCACTGAAAACTAGACAAGTAAACATTGGCACATAGAAGGAGCTAAAATTTGTGAAAATTGGGAATTACTGAGATGATGCTATAGTCGATAAAGTTGTTGAGTTACTCCATGAATATCTGGATTTATTTCCCACAAAATTTTTGGACTTAAAAGGAATCATAGGTGATTTGGGAGTGATGAAAATAATTTTGAAACTGGACGTGAAGCCTATTAAGAAGAAGCCATATCGCCTTAATCCCAAATATAAGGAAACGGTCCACTTGGAGTTGGACAAGATGCTTGCAACAAGTATTATTGAACCAATGGAGGAATCTGATTGGGTGAGTCCAATGGTCATTCAGGAAAAGAAGCATAAGGATGAAATAAGGATTTACGTAGATCTTAGGAATCTCAATGATGCTTTCATTCATGATCCTTTTCCAACTCCATTCACAGATGAAGTATCAGGGCAAGAGGCCTATTCATTCACTGACGAGTTCTCTAGATACCATCAGATAAAGATCATGCTAGAAGACATGAGTAAAACCACCTTCGCGATAGAGTGGGGATGTTTCTATATAGTGATTCCTTTTGGACTTAAGAATGCATTGGTGATTTTCTCGTGTTTGGTCATCGTTCCGTTCAAAAAGTTCATTCACAAGTTCTTGGAAGTCTATTTCGATGACTAAACAATGTTTGGGCTAGATAAGTTCCATGTAGATAGTCTACGCTTAATGTTGGATGCATGTCGAAGCTATCAAATTGCGCTAAACTTGAATAAATGCTTATTTTGTGTCCCCTTTGGAATTTTGTTGGGTCATGTGGTGTGTAGGCAGGGATTAATGGTGGACCTTGCTAAAATCATAGTTATAATCAATTTGGAGGCACAAAGGAGTGTTAAATAGTTGCATGCAACACTGGGCCATACTGGATACTATTAGAAATTCATCAAAAGTTATGCTCAGATTACTGTTCCAATGGAAAAGCTACTAAAAAAGGATGCTACATTCTGTTGGGATGAAGAATGTCATCAGAGTCTGGATGTATTGAAGGAAAAAATGGTCACCGCGCCGATCCTAGTCTTCCCGGATTGGAAGAAGGAATTTCATGTACATGTGGATGTTTCATGTATTGCACTAGGAGTAGTGATGACACAGGCCAGTGAAGGAGAATTGGATCACCCTATAGCATTTGGGACCAGGAAGTTGTCTAAGGCCGAAAATAATTACTCGACGACAGAGTGCGAAGGGTTGGCTATGGTCTATGCACTCCATAAGTTCATACATACCTGCTAGGCACATTTAAAAATGTACACAAACCACTCTGCATTAAAGTACCTGGTCAACAAGCCTGTGTTGGGGGGGGGGGCAGGAATATGCAGATGGTTGTTGTTGTTTCAGGATTATGATTTTGAGGTGATTGTGAAGCTAGAAGGTTGAATGCAAAGCCAAACCATCTATCACGCATTGAAACAGGAGAGGAGCCTACCAATTTGGAGGAAGGGTTGCTTGACGTGTAGCTCTTCATGGTGCGCATAATGGATAATCATTTTGTGGACATTATCCACTTTCTGGCCATAGGGACAACTCCAGAGGGATACACCAGTCAACAAAATTTACTGTAATTTCAGGCCATTTATATAAAATGGGATCGAATGAAATACTTCAATCCTATGTGCCCGACTTTTAAAGATATAGTATCCTTGTTGAAGCTCATGGAGGAGCTGCGGAAAGGTATTATGCGGGAAAAGCAACAACGCAAAAGATTTTACGTGCTGGTTCATGGTGGCCAATGTTGCATAAGGATTCTAAAGCATATTGTAGGGCATGCGACACATGTTAGAGAACGGGCAGGCCATCACAGAGGGACGAGCTACCTTTGAATCCACAAGTGTCATTGCAGCCATTTGAGAAGTCGGCAATTGATTTTATAGGATCGATTCAGCCTCTAGGAAAGAGGACGGGTACGCGATATATCATCACCATGACCGAATATTAGACCAAGTGGGTGGAGGCATAGCTTGTGAAGGACTGCATAGGGGCAACAATAGTGAAATTCTTGTTTGAATATGTGTTGACTAGGTTTCATTGCCTGAAGGTATCAATGATTGATTGCGGTATGCATTTTCTCAATGAAATGATCAACATGCTGACAGAAGAGTTCGAGGATTATCATTAGAAGAGTACACCATATCATCCTCAGGCCAATGGAACTATTGAAGCTTTCAATAAGATATTGAAGAATGTACTGACAAAGGTTTGTAACATGCAACGGAATGATTGGGACGTGCACATATAACATTGTTATGGGCTTACAGAACTACTTGTAAAAAGCTTACTAGTTAGACCCCTTTTAGGTTGGTCTATGACGTAGAAGCAGTGATGCCTATGGAGTAAATTGTGCCTAGTTTATGCATAGTGGCCTTCATAGGAATGTTGGACCATAGAGCCTTAGAAGAAAGGCTCATGTAGCTAACAGAGCTTGAGGAAGCTAGATTTTTAGCTGGAATCCATCATCAGGTTTAGAAGGAATACGAAAAAGTTTGGCATGCTTGGCACATTAAACTATGCACCTTCAAGGTAAATGATTAGGTTTTATTATATGACAATAAGTTTGATAAGTTTCCAGGACAATTTCAGATGCATTGGCTGGGACCATATGTTATCAAAGAGATTATAGATCATGGAGTAGTTCAATTCATGAAGTTGAATGGAGATCCATTTATGGGACAGGTAAATGGAAGTTGATTAAATCCATACACAGGGGATCCAGCCCAATGACTACATGACAATAGCATAGTCCTAGCACTCCAGGAAGCTACAGCGAGGAAAGAGACTATAAACTACACTACCTAGTTTGTAGAGTTGTGTGACAGGGGGTTTGCATGAAATAAGATGGTGTCATTGTGCCAGAAGAAGCGTGAAGGGAGCTACGCTATAGGGGGAGAGACTGTGTAGTGCATCCAGGGAGTAACTGTTACAGTCAATGTTCATGATTTGATTGCCAGAAGATGGTTAAGAGGAGCGGGGGGGTGGAATTTAAGGCAATTAAGGTTGTATTTAAGAGTGAAATCTTTGGAACTTTTCCTCCAATTCAGCGTTTATGGACAAATTTTGGGGGGAATGGTTGAATTTGAATTTGAATTCACCTATAAATTACGTGTGGTTGTCTAGCAAAAAACACTTTGCATCCTTAAAATTTATGTGTTGTGTTGTCTAGTGTGCATAAATCATGAGTATTTCGAAGCTCTGATCGCAAGCCTCACATTTGATAAGTTCCCTGAGTTAGATAGAAAACTCATTACTAACATCATGTTAGGACCGGGTCCCGCTAAAACAACTAGCACTGGAGGAACTATCACCTCTGAGGAAGCTGCCCTAGAGGTGATAAGCATGGAGGTTCCAGCTCTAATGTTTGCGGCACCGAGGTCACCTAGGCCGAAGCCTACACCGGTGAGGGAAGTCCCCAAACCTAAGAAGGAAAAATAGAAGAAGCCATACCAGTGTGTAAATCACCAAGGAAGCATACAGCTACCCAGGCCCAGAAGAAGGAAAACATGAGCGCAATAGAGAAGGGGAAGGTGGTGGATTTGGAGGCCAAAGAGGGAGTAGAGGATATAGACACCAAGGGGGCGGATTGTATATCCAATTTTTCAGAGTACATCCCTCCATGTAAGGGAAAAGTGAAGGTCCCTAAGGACCCAGATGGAAGACAATACCTCGTTAATACACCCCTGTTACTGGAGAAACTCACTTTTGAGCATCCGTGCCTGGCGCGAATCCCACATTTGAAGCTAGAGGACTGGGATTTGGTGGACCACGAGCAGTTCCCCTACCTTGCTACAGACACCTATATGAAGAGGGTATTTTACAAAGAATCTGGTGTGTCACCATATTGGAGCCTGTGGAGTGGATTCATGAAGTGAACCAGTCAAGGTTGTTGAACTTGTTGTAGGTGTCCCACTACCATCGCTCCAATATCAACTTGACTTTCATTAAGTAGTTGGTATGCCTATTGCATGATGGATGCTGGTGGTTGAGTGCACCAATCCCTATCACTAATATGCTGATCCATCGTATCACGCTTTTACCACACTCGGGATTGAATCCGACCAAGGAGTTTGGTGGAAAGACGAGCAAGCACAACCTCACGGAGAAGATGAAGGACAAGTTCAACCTTGAGAAGAAGCCATGTGGGTACTCTATTACCTCAATCATTGACCCTGCAGTAAAGGTTGCCACGTAGATCCCTATTGGAAAGGTTATGAGAAAATATCACTTGGACGAGGTTTTGGCACCAGTAATATCCTTGCCTGCATAGTGCGCAGACGGTGTGTAGTTCAACTGGGCATGCTACCTTTATAGTGAGTTCCTCACAAGCTACCGAGAGGTGTAGGATGAGAGTAAAACATTCCACTATTAATGGCTATTGCTCTCGATTGTGCTCGTCGCTTGGGATCTACCAGATGACAACTAGTTTCCTCCCGTGGAGAAAGATTTGTTGGAGGCTTCAAATTTTTCATCTCTCCAGGCCACAAAATATGTTGTGCGGGTCACAAAGACCAAGGTATTTTGGGTGTTGATGGAGGTGAGCATTTTCATGGCCATCAACCAAAAATTGTGGTTGTCACCAACAATGTTTGAACAACTTTTAGGTTACGCGGAGTTCAAAGTTGACTTCCACCACGTATACATCTGGGCACGAAAGGATCTGCAACAAAAATGGTTCTACCTACCCTATGTTTCTACAGATGATGTTATTGAGGAGGTCATCAAGCACTAGCCAACAGATTGGCATTATCCATCCGATCTAGTCATAGGTACTAGCAAGTCCGCAAAGAAAAAGAAGAAGGAAGCAACCAAACAGAAGGTCTAACAGTTGGCTGAGAAGTGGAGAAAAGAGGTCGAGGAGAAGGCCTGGGTGGAAGTGGAGCGCATCGTGATGAAGCAGGTTGAATAGGAAGAGCACGGCTCCAAGCAGAGTGACAAGTCCCCTTCACCTCAAATGGAGGAGGATGAGCAGTCAGAGTAGGGTGGCAGTGGTCAGGAGGAACAAAGCACACCCTTCTTGGTGAAGTTCTATAGGGAATAGGAAAAGAAAGGGCCATGAAAGAAATCAAAATCCAACAACCCATCGTTGGACCTGATTACTCTAATAGATGACGAACTGGATGAAATAGGCGATAAGGTGTGGGATACCACTACAAAACTTCTACAATAGTTCGAGCAGCAACAGCAAGAGGCCCTGAGTACTATTCAGAAGGATCTACGTGAGCTACAGATCCAAGAAAATAGTTTGCAGGTAGGCATAAGGCATAGTAGTGCTGCATCAACAAGTTTGGCACTAGGGACCACTTAAGAAGCATAGATGGTTCAGTCACTGATCTTCGAGCAGTCGCGTTGCCAGATGGAGCCTTGAGCACAAAGGCGATTGCTGACAAGGCTATTATTAGTTCTCTTAAAAACATTGGCCTCAATGTGGCCATGCTCCCCAATGAGTTTCTTCACACGCTACAAGTAGGTGTGATAGTAGAGTTTAAAGCTTGGGAGAAACATGCACTAAGCCTCATAAGTGAATACAAAGTAAAAAACGAACAGATGTTCACTGAGAAGTCAGAGGCGCTAGAGGCACTGAAGAAAATTCAGATGTAGAATGCCCATCTTGCAGATGTGGTAGAATAATCTTGCAGAATAGGAGCTGAACTTCATATACCAGAGGAAGCATCATTGGAGAAGAAGATCAGAAAGCTGGCTACAAGCGTGCATGATGCCAAGACGGAAGTGGCCTGAGTTTAGTTTGAGCTAAACCTGAAGATAATAGAATTGGAGTTGAAGTGAAAAACCTCAACTTTGCCAGAGGTAAGGGAACAATGCGCAACCATTGTGAAGGATGGAGTCATGACGGTGGATGTCGCGGTGGTAGACTTCACCACGCTTTTTGAGCAAGCAATGGAGGTAGTCATGGCTTTGCAAGAAGATCCCACCCTGCAAGCCTTGAATATAGAAGCTCGTGAACTCCAACAATAGTATGATGAGGTAAGGGAAATGGCATGAAACATTGCTACAATAGAATGACTTGCCAAGCTGTAGGAGGCAAAGCAATTGCTTACATAGGTGGCAGCAGCGCAAAAGAAAGAGGCAGTCCTCAAGGCTATATGGGGGCCTTGGTTGGATGAGGCCTATATCATCTTTGGAAACATTTTGGAGAAATTGGCAAATTTAGAGAGTACACAACTAAAAATCAAGGAGGACAGTGCAGGACTGGCAATAGAGTAGTTGGTGGAGCAAATCAATCAGGCAACCACATAGAGCACGGTTGAGGTAGCAGTGGCAGAAGTGGAGATGGGGATCTTCATAGTAAGATCTCTGTGCTCGCTGAGTGACTCGAGGGTGATTCACAACCTTTGCATTGGGGGCCTATTGGGATGGGGTCCCCTAGGGTCAATTTTGGGGCTAAAGCCTAAGTTTTGGGGAAAAAAGCCCAAGTTTTGTTGTATAAAATGTAAAGTCTCTGCAAGATGTGGTCATGGAGCACATAGATATTTAAGGAGTCATAAAGGGTTTTACCCTTCTTTATGTAAGTTGAGTCATCTTTTTAAGGATCTACCCATGGTCCATGGACCATGGGATTGTATAAATAAGCGTGTCTTAATATGTCTAAGGAAAGTAATAGATGATGAGGATGAATGTAATGGGTCAATAGAAGGAAAAGCATAAAAGTTTTAGAGAAGGTAAAGGCTCTACAACTGAGTGCATAGAGGCCTAGAGTAGAGTCTGCAAATGAGTGCATGGACCCCTACAACTGAGTGTGCAGGGATGTCTTGATTCTGTAAGATTGAACCAAATATCAATAAAGAGATTATTACATAAATACTTGTTTATCTCCTTACTTCTGCTTATATGAATGCACTTTTATACTGTGATGAATAATGGGTTTATGAAATAATACTTTATTGATGTGCGACTTTACACGTGTATTATTGGATGAACACAATTGATGTTAACTGTTTACACGAAGATTATCTTGTTGTATTTTGAAGTCATCTAACACTTAAGTTGATCTAAGAAATTACTAGGTTATAAGTAATCTTTGATGCATGTAAGTAGTTGACTCACATGTTTAGGGTCCACGAAAGATAGTCATAAACCTTCGCGGAGGTCTAAAAGCTGATTAAAGGGAGTTCCATCGATAAGCCTCAAGGGCTTATCAATATGTGTGAAGGTAGACTTAGGGCATAAAACAACATTACACTAATCTATGGGTACGGAAACTTGGTTCCAGCATCCCCCCATACTACTTTGGGTGAGACTTCAATCAGCGCTCCACGGATTGATGCTGAAAGGGCCAGTAGTGTATGGATTTTTTTGGTGCAACTAACTATGAACCTGGGTCAGGACCCACTAAGCCAACACCAGTGAAAAACCATTATTTTATTTGTGCATCTAGAATTTTGAACATCAGCCTATCAGTCAATACTTTAAATCACTAGTTAAAGTCCCATACTAACTCTCCCACACTCTACTTAATCTCTTTCATCTTTGTGATGCATTCAGACTTAGGCTTAGGCTTATGAAATTTCTTGATTAATGTATGCTTAATTTCCACTAAAGTCATATTCTGTGTGGCTGGCGTCGCACTCTTATACTTCATATACTGTCATCCCATGATCCTAGAGTATGGATTCTAGCTACACAATATTGGTACCCTCATCCTAGACCTGCTTAGTGGTCCAAATAGCTTCACAAACAAACAAAATTCTGGGTCTTTGGTATTATCGATAGTGTTGAACATGCAAACATTCAAAGGGGTATCCTTGATATGCAGTCCTAATTAGAAATCACACCATTTGGTATAGGATGCCCATATGGATTAGACCTGATTTTTGTCTCCTTAAATATATGCCTTGTCTTTATCTATTAGCAAGAGAGATAATAGCATATGTGCCCTCAAAAAGAAAGCAAGTGTGCCTGGTGAATATTCAGTTGTAGGTGCATCAAGGTTCTTGTACTACAGATGGGAGATAAAGTGAACCTCTAAGAGAGAGGTAATAGTACCACCCTAATAAAGACACACATAAACATGAATGTTTCATCTAACATCTAGCAGAATAGTCCACAAAGACGTGATGATCTTTACAACCATGACAACAAATTCTCAATAGGATAAGCCCCAAAATAACTTAAATAGTTCAACCACCTTAGTACTAATGAAATCAAACATGAATCATAAACATTTACATAATAGTCTTATAAACATTCATAATCCATGTATGAAAATGTGATGGCCATCAGGCTTAAAATATTAAGTAAAATCCCTAAGATGCATGAATACAATGAACATCCCTTTCTCCAATAGTGGATCGTTGGTGCCACTACTTGCTCCCCAAAAGTACTAACTTGTCTCACTTATACATTATGGTAGAAGCTAACGTTAAAAATCCTTTACATGAGAAATGAGGATCTATTTATAACTTGAGGAGTGACCTTTCATATCCTCATAACTCTTGAATTTATAACTTCTGGTGACCTTTGGACTTTTATGACCTTTGGATTTCCAAATGACTTTTGGAATTACATATGTCTTTTGGTATTAAATGTCCTTTGGACTTCCATGACTCTTGAGTTCATACATGACCCTTGGACTTATACCTTTTGTCTTTTACGATGATTACAATGATACATTTTGAGTTCCACATCATCACGTGATCAAACAAGACACATCACTATCTTGATGATTTGGACTAACAATAACTGATGACTTCAATGGTAACATATCTCCAACTGTATATGTTCTTTGTTCATCTTAAAATCATAGCACTTCCACCCTCCAAAGGGTATTCAATCTAGGAGTCTTCAGGTTGCTTTGATCATCAAGTTTCAAGTGTTCTTGGTTATTTTCATTCTTCCTTTGTTTATTCTCTTTGCTTGATCTTCCTTGTGTGTGCTTTCCATGAGGTCTCTGGGATACCTATTTCTATAATCACTCATGATGAGAAACTATCATATTGAAAATCCTCTACTCTACCACGTTTCATGCATTTTTGGTGTGCTCAAAATGGTGAAAGGAGGCTCAGGGTGCAAGGGCACACTTTGAAAGTTTGAAGGAATGAGGAGGAGCTTCAAGGTATTAGCATGCACTCATGCACTCCCAGGAATAAAGCACTCATGGAAAGGCTTATGTCACAAGTCAGAAGGATGAACAAGAAGGTTTTGGGATTCCTAAGTGTGCTATGCACTCAAGGCAGAGAGGGAGGGCATAGGGCACACTCCCAAAGGTTGAATGCTAAGGCTTTATACCTTCAAGGTGTGCCCATGCACTCAAGAGGCCTCAAGAAGGGCACAGGGTGCACTCTTGAAGGTTGAAGGCTAGAGCTTCGTGCCTTCAAGGTGTGATAACGCACTCAAATAGTTTAGGAGGGAATATGGCACATTAGGAAACGTTCAAGGATTGAGATTTGGGTCTTCAGATGTTCCCTTATGTGTTCTTTCCATGAGGTCCCTAGAATACTTGTTTCTGAAATCACTTAGGACGAGAAACTATCATTTTGAAAATCCCCTAATCTACCATGTTTCAAGAATATTTTCCTATTCATGCATTTTTGGTGTGCTCAAAATGCTGAAAGGAGGCTCAGGGAGCAAGGTGGCACTTTGAAAGGCTAAAGGACTGAGGAGGATCTTTGACACTTTGGCATGTGCTCATGCACTCCAAGGAAGAAAGCACTCATGGAAAGGCTCATGTCACAAGTCTGAAGGACGAACGAGAAGGTTTTGAGTTTCCTAAGTGTTTTATGCACTCAAGGGAGAGAGGGAGGGTGCAGGGCACACTCCCAAAGGTTGAAGGCTAAGGCTTCATGCCTTCAACATGTGCTCATGTGCTTAATGTTAACACCCAGGTTGTTCCCTATGACTCCCAAGGGAATACGGCTGGGGTAACCACTAACCAATCTTTGGACTATAGCGTCTAGCCCAGCTGTAATCAGAGAGGGCTCTCTCTGTAAGATTTGTCTATGTTTTTATGGAGTTTTTAGGCTAGTTATGAGGTAAAGGTTTGCTTATTTTGTGTTTGGTTGGGAGGATGATTTCTGATAGTTTTGAAATTTTCTCTGCAGGTAAATTAATTCATTGGGCAATGGAGTCTGTAGCTGTTGGTTTCTTAAGATCCTGTTTTAGTGCAGCTGGAATTACAGGGCCTTTATATATTTCTTGAGACAAACTGTAAATTGTGATAATGAAGTGTAAACAACCAGTGAAGAGAAATTAAGAATTCTTCACTAAGTTGGGATGTGAGAAAGGGACCTATTCCTCAGGAGCAATACTTGAATTCCTGAAACAATAGATCACTGTGATGATATAGTGTGAAAGGTAGCAATTAAGAATTACACTTTCATTACCATAACTGAAAAAAACATTTATAATAGCTTAGATTGAGTTCAGGGTAATCTGTGATTAAATCCT
This sequence comes from Pinus taeda, assembly GCA_000404065.3. NCBI lineage: Eukaryota > Viridiplantae > Streptophyta > Pinopsida > Pinales > Pinaceae > Pinus > Pinus taeda. The sequence goes on along the minus strand of APFE031103667.1, from coordinate 52,539 downwards.
GAGACTATTTTTTTTCCTTGCTATTAGATATTTAAAACATAGAAAACGTGAATGATATATGAAAGATAACAAACATATAACAAAGAGTAACAAGAAAACTTATTGAGCCATGAGATACGCAGGAATCCTGCAACATTCAGCCTTACACCAGCAAGACATCAAGAGACACAAAGCTTTGGAAATTCCATCATCCTTTGTATTAATTCTCTGAAGATTTACAGTAGAAGAGGAGCAGAATAGATATCAAAAGATTTCTTACATCCAATGTCCAACCCCTGCTAACAAATGCGAGGGGGAATATATAGAAGTCTATTACAAAATATCTCAGGTATTGAGTCATCTGAGAGGGAAAATATTTTCTTTAACTCATACAGGGATTGCAGATGAGAAGTTATTACAATCTTTAATGCACTTTAAAGGCTCTTAACTCCTTGTCAGAACAATTTTTGACCTTTGGGGTTTGTGGAGTTGGTTGAGCGCTTTGATATAACTGCTGAATGACTTGTCTGTGCAGCTGTATCTCCCTGTGGCTTCTCGGCCCTGTCACCTGTGACTGCTGATGTTGCTGTGGTGGCTGAATACTTGTGCTGAGTTGGCTCAGCCTCTTTCTGCATACCTGCTGATGTGTCTTTGTCTTCCTGTGTATGAAAATTTAAATATTTTCAAAAAGCAAAATTACAGTTACTGACTCTGATTTAACAGTAATCGTATCAACTCTTCCCACACATCTGGTGCAGGCAACTGATGCTTCAAAATTGACCCCATGGTCTCATCAGCCTCTGTATATTTGTAAAAATGAGGAGGCTCATCAAACAAATGTGTAATTTCATTCATAATAAAAAATAAATTTTCTACTCTGTTAAAGAGGATCTGCCCTGATATTGGTCCTGTCTCTGCTGATGAACTTGCTGCTTCTGAAATCTGATTTAGTGCAAAAGTGTTTACTCTCTTGGCATATTTATCATGTGAGAGTAACTTTCCTGATGGTTCCAGCAGACTAGGTAGACCTCTGTTTTGTAATGCCAAAAACCTATTCTGAAACTTATTGATGTCTGCTTGCATGTCCTGGACTCTTCGCTCCAGGGTCTGGATCAGGCTTCTCAATGTCAGGACCCTTTTTATAAGTGAGATAGTTTCTGTCCTATTTCAAATTCCCATTTTGATGAGCTGGGAGCTGGTTCTGTAATTTAGCACATTTATCATTTTATTGGCAATCTCAGGCATACTGCCTAGAGATGCCCTTGCTCGTTGTATCTCTTTATGTGCTTTTCCAATGAGCGTTATTTGCTCATGGATGGACTCAATATATTCCCATTGATCTGTAATAGATTGGCCAATGTGGCCCCATATGACCCTTTTAAGCTCAGATGTGACTTTGTCTAATGTGAGCTCTTTTTCTAGATCAGCTATCCTTTTCTTTAGGGCCTTTACCTCCCTCTCTCTCTCAGCCACATTTTGTTTGGACTTGTCATATTTTTCATTTACTTTTGCCAGAGTGTCCTTGGCTTGATTCAGCTTAGGCATCTGAGACTTCAAAACTTGAATTTCATTCCACAACTTTTGCATATCAAGGCTTTCAGCCTGCTCTGTTGTTGGTGCTGAGGTGGTTGGGGCTACCTGCTGTACCTGTTGGCTGGGAGGGGCAGTGCCTTGAGGGATTTCCTCAAGATTTATTGTTTCTGGAGGTGGCTGTGAGGTTTTCCCTACCTCCTTTTATTGTAATGCTGCCTCTAATGTGGCCTCTGATTCCTGCAGCTTTTCCTGAGTTTGGAGGAGCTCTTTGTATAGTGTCATTAGTAGAGCAGCTGCATCCATCTCCTGCCTTTGCTGGGCAACCTTTTCTATTTGTGGGTGAAGAGTTGCTGGGATTTTTAGCATCTTTTTTAATGCTGCCATGTCAGCATCCCTTAGCTTTAGGATTTCTTGCACGGCCTTCACATCTTTAGGAACATGCCCAAGCTCTATTATAATTTCTTCTAGAGCTTTTATCCTATTGTCCTTGGCTTGAGAGGAAGACCTTTCCAACTCAAGCTGTGTAGCAATGTTATTTAGGCTATTCTGTAGCCTGTAGTTTATTAGGGTCTTGTCTGCCAATGTGGCATAGACCATCTCACCCGTCTGTTTATGCAGCTCTATTTGATCCATTGGGTGGATGTCTTTTGATAGGACCTCCAGATTGGTCCTAATGTAATCTGCAGCTCATTTTGGTTACTGCACTGTTGGTGTAAAATGGATCATGATCATTTTCCCTTCATGTGCATCAAATGCAGACATGAGCCTTTTTTGTTTGGTAGGAGCCATATTCAGCAGGTGGTTGTAGAGTTGCAACTTTATTGGTTCATTTCTGTTCTTGATATCTTTAAACTGTTGCTTAATGCTTTTCTCGCCTCCCCTTCTTCGTGCTGAGGAGCTCACCTCTCCTACTGCTGCCCTATCTTGCTTTTGTTGTAAAGAGCTGGTTGAGGCCTCCATGCTAGGCAGGCCTGTTCCTGAAGTTTTCCCCATTGGCATCTCTTCTTCAGAGAAGGGATTCAATCTTTGCCTCTTCTCTGGTGATGCAGTTAGGGGCATTTCCCTGTCTCTTTTTTTGCTCATGTCCTCCCTTTGAGGGGTTTGGAGGACTGATGAGTCAATTCTTGAGTCTTGCCTTGGGGGTACCGTCTGTGCTGGCTGTGCTGGGTGGCCATTGCGGCCTCTGCTGTTTGTTCCCCCTGCACATGTTTGTCCTTTTGCTGCTGTTCCTGTTGGGGTTGCTGCACTTGACCCTGTTGTGCTTGTGGCTCTTCCATATCCTTCTCCTTGCCTTTGTTTTGAGCTTGCCCTGTGGTTTGTATTGCCTCTTGATGTGCTGCAGATGATGAGGCATCTGCTCCTGCTTGAGGCTTTGGCAGAGTAAGTACCTGTGAAGGAGATTCCAAGTCAGCCATTTTCAAAAGATGCCTTCTAGCTCTTTCATTCAATTCTTCTTGGGTGACTGGTTCCTCCAGTGTGTTCCTTCTCCATTTTGGTTGGTTGGCATGTCTTTCAATGTAGGGCATGCTCACATGTTCATAGCTGGAGAGCTTGTATTTTAGCCTTCTTAAGGATATGGTCATATTAGGGTCATAAGGCTTCCAAAGGAAGCTTTGTTTTAGGCCAAGGCATTCTAGTTTCCTGTCAACTTCTTTCCAGCCTTCCCTTTTGTTCAAGACAAGGTGGCCCAA
>APFE031103667.1:0-44471 GCA_000404065.3 Pinus taeda | reverse complement strand
AACATGGCATGATCCAGATTAGACTGTTGGACCATCCATCAACACTTTAATAGGCATGAAGGCATGTACACACCTTGCTTTTCCTTGGAAATATGGGATCTTTGAGTCAGCAAAGTAGAGCATATTTGGCATTTGAATTTGCCAATCACGAAATATGAAACCTATTGGTATAGGTATCCAATAGTGGCTCCACATGGGGATGGTTTTTCTTCTTGAAAGACCAAGAATAGCAGGTCAGTGTGCCTTGGCCCTTTGGCTACTGCTTTCAAAACTTGGAGCTTCTTCATCCTTGAACCCTCAAAATGTAGACTGACCTATTTATAATACTTTCTGCAGTCCAGTCTTTTCCTGCTTCTGCAAGATTCTTGAAATCAATTTATTCACATATTTAGAGAAAACAAACAATATATAGCAAATTATGTACAAGGGTAGCCAAACTGCATTTATGGAAGGTAGTCAAAATAGTGCTTCAGCATCCTGCCATTGACAGGACCTTCATCCAAGTCAGTTTCATCAAGATTTTTAAGAAAGTAGGTGTTATTTCCTTGTACTGCTTGGATGAGAAATGGTCCTCCAAAGGGAATCAAACTTTCCATGCTTTCCTTTGTTTTCTCTTCTTGAATCCCACTTGAGAACTTTGTCACCCATGTTAAAATCCTCAGCCTTGGTCCTTCTATCAAAAGCTTTCTTGAGCTTTTCTTGTAAGATTTGAACTCTATTATAAACTTGGTCCCTGGTTTGCTGCAAGCATATAATCTGATTCACCCTCCTTTGCATATCATTGGGCTCAGCTTGACTTTCTTGGAGTAGCTTCATAACAGGGATCCCTAGTGATGAAGGAAATTTGGCTTCTAATCCATAGACTAACTCATATGGGCTGACCCCAATTGATCTTTTGGTTGTTAATCTATCTGCCCATAAGGCATTGACAAGTTTCTTATGCCAATTCTTTTTGTTCTCTTCCAACACTTTCTTTATCATGTTTACTAGGCTTTTATTTGATGATTCTGCCAGGCCATTTCCTTGGGGATAATATGCAGTGGAATGGCCCAAAGTAATGTGGAATTTGTGACAGAAGCTCACCATCTTTTTATATCTGAAAGTAGTAGCATTGTCTGTTATTATCTTATCAGGGCATCCAAATCTAGCAAGGATGTTGGTCTCAAGGAACTAAATGATAGTGGAATCATTTGCTTGTCTGCATGGAATTGCCTCAATCCATTTTGTGAAGTAGTCTATAGCTGTTAGAATCCATCTATGTTGGCCTGAAGATGAAGGATTGATTTCTCCAATGAAATCTAAACCCCATTGCTGAAATGGTCTCTCTGTTGCAATAGGCCTTAGAGGTAGTGGCAGTAATTGTCTCTTTCCTTCAAACACTTGACATTTATGACATGCAGTGGTGAATTTCTTGACATTAGAGAAAACAGTAGGCCAATAGTATCCAGCTCTCAGTATTTTATCCACAGTGGATTTCCAATATAGATGCCCACCACAATCACCTGCATGAAATTCTTCCATGATCTTATTAGCTTCATTTTCAATCACACAGTTTAATAAGATTCCCTCATAGTTTTTCCAAAACAGATTTCCTTCCATGACACAAAATTTTAAAGTTTTCATTTTTAAGAACCTACATTTAGTTCTGGACAGTCCTGGGGGAGCACACAGGTTTTGTAACACATAACAAATATCAGCATACCAGGGGGATTGTTCAAAGGCTACATTGATATTTGGAGTCGCCAGCTCCGGCTCACTGTCCAGTTGGTTGATGTCTAGGGCTTGGAAATTTGTTTCAGACATTAACTTGGCCAAACCCTGCCCTTTTATGAGTTTTGTAGGCTTTATTTCTATATCAAATTCTAGAATGTTTGCAATCCATTTTCCTCTTCTACCCTCCAAGTTTTCTTGAGTGAGTATATCTTTGACAATTGGGCTTCGCACATAGGCTATTATATGGGAGTATAGGATGTAAATCCTAAAGTCCTTAATAGCTTAACCAAAGCATATGCTTGTTTTTCCATGATCTGGTACTTGAGGGGTGCATCTCTAAGAGCTTTACTAAAGAAAGCAATGGGTTTCTCATTCCCTTGGTCATCTTTCTGTAGTAAAACTGCAACAATTGTGTGTTGAGAAGAAAAGGAAAATATGATGAACTCTCTATCAAATTGAGGGTTAGTTAAGACAGGGGTCTGAGTAAGGGCAAACTTGATGCCTTCAAACGCTTGGTTTGCCTCTACTGTCCACTTTACTTTTGAGTCCTTTTTGAGCATGTTATTTAGCAATCTACTCAGCTCAGCCAGGTTTGGGATAAACCTTCTTAGAAAGTTGATTTTCCCCAAAAAGGCTTGTAATTCCCTTTATATTCCCTTGGAATGGGGCAATTTGTTGGATGGCTTTGGATTTCTGTCTGGGTCAATTCTGATGCATTTGGAAATAATGGACCCAGCATTTTCCTTCCTCTAGACCAAACAAGGATTTTTAGGGTTCAAGGAAATTCCATATTTCCTGCATGTTGTAAATATTTGCCTCAAATGTTTCAAGTGGTCTTGGTCGGATTTTGAAAAAGGTGTGAGATCATCCAAATAAATAACAAGGAAGTCATGGATCTCTTTAGAAAAAGCAATATCCATTGCTCTTTGGAATGTAGCCCCTGCATTTTTCAGACCAAACAGCATTTTCACATATTTAAAGGTTCCCCATGGGGTTGTAAATGTTGTTTTGTCCTGATCATCAGGATGGACTAGGATCTGGTTAAAACCTAAGAACCCATCAAGCAAGGAAATTCTTGACACCCCAACTACTCTCTGCAGGATGTGATCCATCTTGGGAAAGGGGTAGTTGTCTTTTAATGATACTTGGTTGAGGTTTCTCAAATCAACACAGAGCCTAATTTCACCAGTTTTCTTCCTTGTAGGGACCAAATTTGAAATCCAATCAGAGAATTTGATTGGTGCTATAATGCCTACTTTAAACATTTTTTGTACCTCTTGTTCCATTGCTGGGAGGAGCATAGGATTGATTCTCCTCAGTTTTTGTTTAAAGGGCTTGTAATTTGGCTTGAGTGGGATAGTGTGTTGTATTATAGAGGTGTCATAGGATTTTAGATCCTCATAACTCCATGCAAACACATCTTGAAACTCTTTAAAAAGGTCACTGTATTTGGGCTTTTGGTCAGGAGGTAATGCAGCAGATAGTTTTATGATTTTGGGTTTTTCAATTGTCCCAATGTTATGCTCTTCTATGGTAGTGTTCAGGGGCTGCAATTTTGGTTTATTGGGAACATCATTGGAGTCGAAAATGTCTTCCAAAGGAGCTAAGCCTATTGGAAGAAAATTATCCTTTAATTGTATCACCTCAGTTTCATAATCACCTATATCCTGGTATTTACCTTGTTGGATTTCTTGTATGTTGTGTTGGTTGAAGATTGTAGGATGTAGCATTTGATTAGCTGTTTTGGGTGATATTTCTTGGTTGTTGTGTTTACCATGTATTTGTGGTTGATTTTCTGTCTCAAGTATTTGTGATTGACTTGCTGTCTCAGTGTCTATGTTTAGACCTGAAAACTCTTCTTGTAAAGTCAGGAAAATTGTTGATTTGTGTGTCATTGTCAAACCCCTGCCAGTCCTTTATATTGTTTGGGACAGATGGTCTGTGTTTTACTTCAACTGTGAAATAGTGATGGGGCTCAAAAGGAAGCTTGCAGGTACTTGCAAACATGGCTAGACTATGAGCATGAAGGTTTTGAGCCCTAGGAATTTTGGTGATTTGGAATTCGGTGAAGGACTCTAGTAGCTCAGTGGCAGCAGACCTATACGATCTGAGTCTTTTGTCGTTGGTAACAAAATTCACTTTCACTTGTTGGATAACTAGGTCAGAGTCTCCTAAGATTGACACTTTCATGGCTTGTAGGGAATGTATTAATTTGAGGCCTAGTAGGAGAGCCTCATACTCAGCCATGTTGTTAGTGCATTTGAAGTTTAATCTATAGGCTCTGCCTTCTGCATGGCTATTTTGTTTGTTGTGCACCCACACTCCAGCCCCTGCCCCTAATTTGTTAACTGATCCATCAAATTCTAGGAACCATAGGATCTCCTGTTCTAGGGGAGGTTGAATAGTATCTTTGTGGTCTGAACTTAGGAGTTTAAGTTTAGGTGCTTTATTTAGTTTGACTTCTAGGGCAATTTTCCCATTTGGTAGGATCAGCTTTGTGTTTAGAGGAACAGTTTGTTTATTAGACTCCTAATTTTGTTTATGTGTCTTGGTTTCCTCATTATTTGGCTTGTCCTCTAGAATACTTCCATCTTTTGACTCAACCAATGTTTCTAAGTCAGGATTTCCTTCCTTGATATTCTAATCTGTTTTGCTTATCTGGATTTCTTCATTGTTTGTGTTGCCTGTATTGTCATTGAACAAAATATATGAGTCTATGTCAGAATGGACAACATATATGGGGAAGTTTTGAGGCTTTTCCTCAGTGCTGACCATGTACTTCATGAGCGATTCTCTGTATAGTCTCTTGGGTTGACCAAAGACTGTAATTGTAGCATATGACATGTCCAATTGAAGGGACCCTTGAAGTTTAGCCCCCCATGATCTTGATAATAACATCCCATACTTGGGTGGGATATCAGCAACAACAACATCCATCAAGATTGTTTTATTTAGGTATTGGACCAGGGATACACATAAGTCTTTTATCAGGCCTAGACATTTAACTTGGCTGGAATCAAATGAGAACAGGTCCTTGTATGGCCTGGTAATATCTAAATTCAGCCTTTCCATGACAAATTTTGGCATCAGGTTATGAGAGGCACCTGAGTCAAACATTACATTGTGTAATATCTTGTCATGGATATGCAGGCTAACATAAAATGGTAATATCCCTGTGCCTGTTGTTTTCCCATCAACCTCTGGACCAAACAGTAATTCAGGGGTGTCATCCAACACATTTACATTGTCTTTACTTTGAATGAGTTGAAGGGACTTCTCAATCTGTTGTTTATAGATATCATTCTTGGCTAGCTCTGCAAGAGGAATGGCTATTTTTAGTTTGCCGATTTCAGCCTCCAAGTCAAAGGGCTTTTCAAACTGGGCCTTAATGTTGTGGGTGACCACCTTTTCCTTATTTGGCAAAGTTTCTTCTTGATTTTGGGGCTTGTGTTTTTCATTAAGCTCTTGAGGCCTTTTGATTGGATTGGGATGTACAGATGATGTAGCTGGTGGATTTAGTGTTTGTTCAGTAACTTCAATAATTACTTCCTTTGTGAGTGAATCAGTTGTATTCATTGGTTCTGTTACTATGGCGATCTTGGGCTGCAGTCTATCCTTGGTTTTTTCAGGTTGTGTTATGTTTACAGTCATACTTCTTAGTTTGTACTGTTTATGGACTTCATAGACAACTGTGTCATAGCCTTGTTTGAAATCAAATGATTCACCTGACCTTGTTTGGAATTGTTTACTGTCTTCTTCTTCATGATATTCTTGACTTAGGAAGACTTGGTGCTCATCATCAAGGCCCATTAGGTGGATATGGGTATCATCCACTTGTTCCTCTGATGTGGATGTTTCAGCATAGCCTTACCCACATTAGGGTTTTGATTCCTCCTAAAGTTTGGATTCCTGTTGGAGTTGTTTGGTGATGCTTCCCATGAAGACTTCCTCTCCATAGATTCTACCGTGTCGCCCAACCTCTTCATACCAGAAATTATTGCATCTAATTTCTGGTCAAAGGCTAAGGGTTCCTCTTTAAAGGCAACTCTCTTTTCTAATCTAGCCCTGTTCTTCTTAGCAATCAGGTTTGCCTCAACTGTGACAGCAACCTTCTGAGCTTCTTCAAGGGTTTGGGGGGCTCTTTCTTTTAATTGGTAAGCCATATCAGGGTCAAATCCATCTGGGAATTTGTATAAGGCCAAATCAAGGGGAGGTCTTAGGTTTTGGGGTATTGCATTGTATACATTATTAAACCTAGCACAGTATTCCAGAACTGTTTCTTGAGGACCTCTCTTAATCATGTCGTATTCACCAAGTATATGTAGGGGATCCTTCTTTTTCTCCCATCTGTTTGTGAAGCATTGGTAAAGCTCATCAGGGGTGGTGATGGTATTTGTAGGAAGTGATCTGAACCAAGTTCAAACCTCACCTGTTAAGCTTTGGACAAAGATTCTCATCTTCACACTCTCATCATCTATCTCATAGTTTTCAAAATGATCTTGCATTCTCTTAGCATGCTGAATAGCAGAGGAAGGGCCAGTGAAGTCAAAATACGAGATTTTGGCTTGGTAATCCTGAGGTAGAGCCACAGGATTGGCAGGTAATTGCAGAGGTGCATACCTCATAGCCATATTCACAAGGTTTTGGGGATTGACAAGGACAACTGGGATAAAAGGAACAGCGGGTACCACAGGGGTAATAGGTATGGAAGGATTTAGAGCGTTGGTTAAGGGGGTATGTGTGGGGGAAGAAGATGTGGGTGGAGGGCTTTGAGATGTGGATGGGGAACTAGGGGAATTAGGGGTGGAACAGAATAGTACTTTGATTGGAATGGATATGGGGTAGGGGTGAACTGTCTCTGGACTAAGGTCAGCAAGATTATCTGGCCCTTGCTGCTTCTTAATGAGTTTGGAGATTGTATTAGGATTTTCAAAGACAGTTGGAGGATTTGGGTCAGGATTAGCCCTAGTGTACCGAAGGATCTTCTTGGGAGCCAGCTTCCGAGCTAGTCCTTTCAAGTTTTTGGAAAAGGTTTGTATGGCAAGGACTGGACAAGAGTTTGAAAGCCTCTGTGTATCTGCAAATGAGTATAAAGGATATCTGAATCAGCTCTTCCTTGAGGCTGTAAGTGTTGCTACAGGGACAACTTTGAAGGTTTCTTGACTGATATTCAGATTTCAAGTGTAGTTATTGGCAGACATACAGTATTTACTAAATCCTGAACTCCCCAGTGGAGTCGCCATTTATGTTAACACCCAGGTTGTTCCCTATGACTCCCAAGGGAATACGGCCGGGGTAACCACTAACCAATCTTTGGACTACAGCTTCTAGCCCAGCTGTAATCAGAGAGGGCTCTCTCTGTAAGATTTATCTATGTTTTTATGGAGTTTTTAGGCTAGTTATGAGGTAAAGGTTTGTTTATTTTGTGTTTGGTTGGGAGGATGATTTCTGATAGTTTTGAAATGTTCTCTGCAGGTAAATTAATATATTGGGCAATGGAGTCTGTAGCTATTGGTTTCTTAAGATCCTGTTTTAGTGCAGCTGGAATTACAGGGCCTTTATATATTTCATGAGACAAACTATAAATTGTGATAATGAAGTGTAAACAACCAGTGAAGAGAAATTAAGAATTCTTCACTAAGCTGGGATGCGAGAAAGGGACCTATTCCTCAGGAGCAATACTTGAATTCCTGAAACAATAGATCACTGTGATGATATAGTGTGAAAGGTAGCAATTAAGAATTACACTTTCATTCCATAACTGAAGAAAACATTTATAATAGCTTAGATTGAGTTCAGGGTAATCTGTGATTAAATCCTGAGACTATTTTTTTTCCTTGCTATTAGATATTTAAAACATAGAAAACGTGAATGATATATGAAAGATAACAAACATATAACAAAGAGTAACAAGAAAACTTATTGAGCCATGAGATACGCAGGAATCCTGCAACATTCAGCCTTACACCAGCAAGACATCAAGAGACCAAAGCTTTGGAAATTCCATCATCCTTTGTATTAATTCTCTGAAGATTTACAGTAGAAGAGGAGCAGAATAGATATCAAAAGATTTCTTACATCCAATGTTCAACCCCTGCTAACAAATGCGAGGGAGAATATATAGAAGTCTATTACAAAATATCTCAGGTATTGAGTCATCTGAGAGGGAAAATATCTTCTTTAACTTGTACAGGGATTGCTGATGAGAAGTTATTACAATATTTAGTGCACTTTAAAGGCTCTTAACTCCTTGTTAGAACAATTTTTGACCTTTGGGGCTCACGAAGTCGGTTGAGTGCTTTGATATAACTGCTGAATGACGTGTCTGAGCAGCTGTATCTCCCTGTGGCTTCTCAGCCCTGTCACCTATGACTGTTGATGCTGCTGTGGTGGCCGAATACTTGTGCTGAGTTGGCTCAGCCTCTTTCTGCATACCTGCTGATGTGTCTTTGTCTTCCTGTGTATGAAAATTTAAATATTTTCAAAAAGCAAAATTACAATTACTGACTCTGATTTAACAGTAATCGTATCAACTCTTCCCACACATCTAGTGCAGGCAACTGATGCTTCAAAATTGACCCCATGGTCTCATCAGCCTCTGTATATTTGTAAAAATGAGGAGGCTCATCAAACAAATGTGTAATTTCATTCATAATAAAAAATAAATTTTCTACTCTGTTAAAGAGGATCTGCCCTGATATTGGTCATGTCTCTACTGATGAACTTGCTGCTTCTGAAATCTAATTTAGTGCAAAAGTGTTTACTCTCTTGGCATATTTATCATGTGAAAGTAACTTTCCTGATGGTTCTAGCAGACTAGGTAGACCTCTGTTTTGTAATGCCAAAAACCTGTTCTGAAACTTATTGATGTCTGCTTGCATGTCCTGGACTCTTCGCTCCAGGGTCTGGACCAAGCTTCTCAATGTCAGGACCCTTTTTATAAGTGAGATAGTTTCTTTCCTGTTTCCAATTCCCATTTTGATGAGCTGGGAGCTGGTTCTGTAATTTAGCACATTTATCATTTTATTGGCAATCTCAGGCATACTGCCTAGAGATGCCCTTGCTCGTTGTATCTCTTTATGTGCTTTTCCAATGAGCGTTATTTGCTCCTGGATGGCCCTAATATATTCCCATTGATCTGTAATAGATTGGCCAATGTGGCCCCATATGACCCTTTTAAGCTCAGATGTGACTTTCTCTAATGTGAGCTCTTTTTCTAGATCAGCTATCCTTTTCTTTAGGGCCTTTACCTCCCTCTCTCTCAGCCACATTTTGTTTGGACTTGTCATATTTTTCATTTACTTTTGCCAGAGTGTCCTTGGCTTGATTCAGCTCAGACATCTAAGACTCCAAAAATTGAATTTCATTCCTCAGCTTTTGCATATCAAGACTTTCAGCCTGCTCTGTTGTTGGTGCTGAGGTGGTTGGTGCTGAGGTGGTTGGGGCTACCTACTGTACCTGTTAGCTGGGAGGGGCAGTGCCTTGAGGGATTTCCTCAAGATTTATTGTTTCTGGAGGTGGCTGTGAGGTTTGCCTTGCCTCCTTTTGCTGTAATGCTGCCTCTAATGTGGCCTCTGATTCCTGCAGCTTTTCCTGAGTTTGGAGGAGCTCTTTGTATAGTGTCATTAGCAGAGCAGCTGCATCCTTCTCCTGCCTTTGCTGGGCAACCTCTTCTATTTGTGGGTGAAGAGTTGCTGGGATTTTTAACATCTTTTTTAATGCTGCCATGTCAGCATCCCTTAGCTTTAGGATTTCTTGCACAGCCTTCATGTCTTTAGGATCATGCCCAAGTTCTATTATAATTTCTTCTAGAGCTTTGATTCTATTTTCCTTGGCTTGAGAGGAAGCCCTTTCCAACTCAAGCTGTGCAGCAGTGTTATTTAGGCTATTCTACGGCCTGTAGTTTATTAGGGTCTTGTCTGCCAATGTGGCATAGACCATCTCACCCGTCTATTTATGCAGCTCTATTTGATCCATTGGGTGGATGTCTTTTGATAGGACCTCCAGATTGGTCCTAATGTAATCTGCAACTCATTTTGGTTGCTGCACTATTGGTGTAAAATGGCTCATGATCATTTTCCCTTCATGTGCATCAAATGTAGACATGAGCCTTTGTTGGTTGGTAGGAGCCATATTCAGCAGGTGGTTGTAGAGTTGCAGCTTTATTGGTTCATTTCTGTTGTTGATATCTTTAAACTGCTGCTTAATGCTTTTCTCGCCTCCCCTTCTTCGTGCTGAGGAGCTCACCTCTCCTACTGCTGCCCTGTCTTGCTCTTGTTGTAAAGCGCTGGCTGAGGCCTCCATGCTGGGCAGGCCTGTTCCTGAAGTTTGCCCCATTGGCATCTCTTCTTCAAAGAAGGGATTCAGTCTTTGCCTCTTCTCTGGTGATGTAGTTAGGGGCGTTTCCCTGTCTCTTTTCCTACTCACGTTCTCCCTTTGAGGGGTTTGGAGGACTGATGAGTCAATTCTTGAGTCTTGCCTTGGGGGTGCCATCTGTGCTGACTGCTGCTGGGTGGCCATTGGGGCCTCTGCTGTTTGTTCCCCCTGCACCTGTTGGTCCTTTTGCTGCTGTTCCTGTTGGGGTGGCTGCACTTGACCTTGTTGTGCTTGTGGCTCTTCCATATCCTTCTCCTTGCCTTTGTTTTGAGCCTACCCTGTGGTTTGTACTGCCTCTTGATGTGCTGCAGATGATGAGGCATCTGCTCCTGCTTGAGGCTTTGGCAGAGTAAGTATCTGTGAAGGAGATTCCAAGTCAGCCATTTTCAAAAGATGCCTTCTAGCTCTTTCATTCAATTCTTCTTGGGTGACTGGTTCCTCCAGTGTGTTCCTTCTCCATTTTGGTTGGTTGTCATGTCTTTCAATGTAGGGCATGCTCACATGTTCATAGCTGGAGAGCTTGTATTTTAGCCTTCTTAAGGATATGGTCATATTAGGGTCATAAGGCTTCCAAAGGAAGCTTTCTTTTAGGCCAACGCATTCTAGTTTCCTGTCAGCTTCTTTCTAGCCTTCCCTTTTGTTCAAGACAAGGTGGCCCAATTGATTTTTTACCTTTAGCTGTGCCTTCTTACCCTTGCCTGAAAAGTGCACCATATCAGCATTGCCAAATTGCCTGAAATATTCTAGGGCAAACAGTCTCATAGGCACATACTTGGGCAATTTGTATGGGCATAACTCACACCCATATATTCTGATTACAGTATAGTGTTGGTAAAAGTACCAATCCCCTATGGTGTATACCTTGGATAGCTGCAGAATCCTCTGCATCTCATCAGTCAGTCTAGGAGGGGGTGAGCCTAAGAATAAAGACATGGCTGGATGGATGAAGAGGTCTATGAACTCATAGTATGTATATGGAGAGTATGTGTTGAGGTGAAACACCGAGGTCCAGTACACCACTGACCTTGGATTGCCTACTACATCAGTTCTCTTAATCTCAAAGGAGAACTTCTCATGTTGGTAATACAGGATGAGGTGGTAAATGTAGGTGTATCTGAACACCTTCTCTCTGGACAGGTTCAAGAACTGCTCATGCATCTTATCTGAAATGTATGTGGCATAGTCATAACAGATTGGAGCCTTGCCTGGGGAGAACATAGTCATCATTACTAGTACAGTTTCCTCAATAAATTCCAGTGATTTGTACCCCAAAACAGAACTAATCATGTATGCAAGATCTACACCCAGTTGATTGAGGTAGCCATCAAAAATGGGAGGGTGGAGCACTGTGTCAGAGTTTGTAATGAACAATTGGTTGAGCTTCAGGATCTGTGCATCTGTTAGTATTTTGGCTTCTTGGTTGATCAAATCCATTAGAGACAAGGGGACCAATTTCTTCTGGGTCTTGAACTACAGCATCTCTCTGATGGCCTCAAGGGTCATGTAGAATACCACTGCACCTGTAGGGTCAAGCACAGCCCTTTGCATGGGGTCATAGCAGACAGCACATAGATAAATCAGGTCAGGGAACTGGTTGACCTGAGGAAGCTTGAATATTGGGAGGAAGGAATCCCAAATGCCTAGTATGTCTGTCCCATCCTTATGTATGGCCTTAAGCTCATTTAGTAGATGAAGGTGGAACTTGCACTTCGATGAGGAGTCCTCTGAGATTTGGTAGTCTAGGTCTGCCAAATCCTGCCACTCCAGCTCTCTCTGGGGGGCATTTAGGGGAGAAACATTGAGGGCTACTGGTGCAACTAGAGTCTCCATGGTTGTTTGGATACTGATTGGTAAGTAAACTTCTGTTTGTTGGGCTGGAAGAGCACTGCCTGAGTGAAGAGGCAAACTGAAAATGCACGGTGATAGGGCAAGTCCACAGCAGTTGAAATACTGTTTTGGTTCCTTGAAAAGACAAGTTATAGTGTTTACCAAACCTTCCTCAGTAATTGAGTGCAGGTTATGGTTTCTAGTTCACGACTGCGCAAACGAAGAATGCGGGTTTTTCACTAAAATTGCAGTCTAAATGGCTTGGCTAGTGAAATTCGCCCATCAATTTTCCAAGAGGGAGTTGGGTGTAAGTAGTTTTTCGGTGAATTTAGGCGTTTTCTGTGCTTAACATAATTTTTAGCATTTACAGAGAAAACCAGGTTTCAGAGAGGTTTTCACGGACAAATACCTAGCAAATGGATTGCTTAGGTCGGAATAGTAGGTGGGTATGCGCGCTGAAGCTCTCCGGTTGGTTTTGAGCAGGTTGGTGAATTCTTCGTCGTAAAACAGATGCAGAAAGCGTAGCAACGTTTTTGCAAAAAGTGAAAAAAATGTGTGATTTTTGACAAAATATGGCTTTTTCGGGTCATTGGCGCCTCTTTTAAATGACGTCAGCATGACGTCAACAAGTGGGTTCAGGTTGGATGACGTCAGCATGACGTCATCAGGTGACGTGGTGGCCTAAGACCGGTCCATGGGAGCGGTGAGGTGGCGAAAAGGTGGACCAGTGGTGGGCGAGGCGCGCGGTCATGGCACTGACACAGCCGACATGAGGGCGCTGACATAGGTGGACAGGTGGCGTGATATCGGGCTACCTCTTATACGGCGGGGAATCTGTCAGAGGGGGCTCCGATGGATTCTGGAGGCGATGCGTGGACCCCCCATGACATCAGCGTCTGACAGATATCGGACGATATCTGTCGGACGTCGGGGCCAGTCTGATACGAGTGTCGACCGTTGGATTAACAAGGCTAGATCAGACGGTTATCGAACCATGGACCTGCACGGAGGATACGGTCATCGGGCGGGTATTATAATAGTATTTTCCTTGGAATCTGTGCCCGGCGGGACCCTTTGCACTATTGATAAATTTCATGGTTTTCCATGTATTTCTTCGTTAAATTATGCATAGTCGATGACTTTAGGAAAAGGCGGAAATCATGGTTTTTAATGAAATTTTCACAAAATCGCGAATTGGTTCAAAACTTAGGCAAAGAGGATTTTTATAAGGTTTTTCGCATAAACGCGCAAATTGGTCCCATACTTAGGATAAAGTGGATTAAGTGGGTTTTTGCATATTTTTTGCTTTTGAGTGGGTATAAGGGTGAAAAAAGGGTTTTTTCAAGGGTTTTTAGGCAAAAATGGAGAGTTGGCTAGGTAGATGAGTTCTGATGGAGATAAGAGGGTTAGGCTTGGGTTCTTGAGCTAACCAGGTGTTAATTCAATTCCTATTAGTGAACCATATGGCTATAATGCCAAGGAGGGGGTATTTTATACATTGCTTGGGGTTTTATACACCATGGTGTTATAGTAGTAGGGAAAGGGTGACATAGGGAGTTAAATAATACAAGTTAGAGGTCAATATGGAGGGGGAAGGTGAATGAAGAGTGATATCACTAAGTTTTCTTGAAAACAACTTAGCTTGAAGAGTAGGTCAAAATGAAAAGAACTTTACACAAGAAATGTGGCTTCTAAAGGCCATAACAACCAATATAAAACATTGAATCTCTCTTATAAACACATCTTGTGAAGGGAGGTTAGTAATGAGTGGTGAATCAGGAGAAAGGGAAGTTAGACATGCTTCATTATGATGTTTTCCTTGTATTTGACTGGCAAAGTTTCAACTTGGAAGTAACACCACTTCAGCAACCCCATTTACCTACCCAACTATTTTGCCTAGCATTTTTTGTTTCTTCTTGGAGGGTGCACTTGGACTTGCAAACCCTTTTTGTGCCTTTTCTTTTCCATTGGCTTTTTCCTTTGATTTCCTATCTAGCACTACCTTATTTCTTCCAAGGCCCCAGATTAAGCAGTTGGGAACCTTAATTTCTCTACCTAACTACTGATCTGCCAAGATTAAACAGTTGGATAGATTTCTTTCTCTATTGTACAACTACAAAATTGAAACATGGCATGATCCAGATTAGACTGTTGGACATCCATCAACACTTTAATAGGCATGAAGGCATGTACACACCTTGCTTTTCCTTGGAAATATGGGATCTTTGAGTCAGCAAAGTAGAGCATATTTGGCATTTGAATTTGCCAATCATGAAATATGAAACCTATTGGTATAGGTATCCAACACTTAAGAGGCCTCAGTAAGGGTGCAGGGTGCACTCTTGAAGGTTAAAGGCCAAAGCTTCATGCTTTCAAGGTGTGCTAATGCACTCAGGAAAGGTGTGCTAATGCAGTTAAAGAGGGAATATGGAACATTAGGAAAGATTCAAGGATTGAGAATTGGGTCTTCAGGATGTGCCAATGCACTCAAGGAGGGTGCACTTCTTCTAGTTGAAGGAGTGTACTCAAGGAGGACTTAATCATTTTGGAGGGTGTAGTTTGGAACAAGAAATATGATTCGTGCTTTTGGAGTATGCCCAGCTCTCAAGGAGGGTGTGTGACATGCTTCTAAATAGTAGAGGGTATTCCATCAAGGCTTTGGAGTGATCTCATGCACTCTTGGCCTTAATGGCCTTGTTTTGCAACCAAATTTTTTCTATGTCGAGATGATTGGTCAAGGGGTGAGTAGGATGAGTTCTAGACATAAAACCATGTGCCACACATACTAACTCATCAAGAAAACTTAAAAATTCTTAATCAACAATGAATATACATCAAAATTCCATTTTATGCACAATCCCAAAGTATAAATAGTGAAGTGTGTGTGACCACAACCTAAAAGTGTCTTTTTACAAACAGAAAGGTGTTATGACCATAAAATTCATATAGAGATGTTAAATTTAATGTGATGACACCTGAGAAAACTTAAGACATGTGAAACAACATAAAACAACACTTGATGATTGAGGTGACACTTGATACGACGATACAATAGGCTCCAAAATTTGAATGTAGTGAAATTTTGGAGGATGTTGTAGTAGTGACAACACTCGGTGACACACTGGGTGGGCTTGAACTTCTCTATCCCAGAATAGCTTTCAATTGAGGGTCAGACCTTTAGGAAGTATTTATTACCCCAAGTTCCCCCTTTTGACCTAGTTTCATACATATCATCTTCTCTTTTCTCTACTTGGTTGAACTCACACAAAGATAAAGCATATCACAATCAATTCAATTCATGAAAGGTTAATGTGCATGATGAGTTTATAATATTAGGAGTATAGAGTTCTCACCTCTAGTGTTTCTCTACTACTAGCAGGCCTGTATAGTACCCCAATAGAGTCACTTTGGGAGCACAAACGTTGTTTCACTAGCAACAAGCCTTGATAGTACCTCGGTGAAGTTGCTTGCTTCACCTCCCTATGTGGGAAGCCTTTCTCTTCTTTCACCCTTTATTTATTTATTTAATAAAACTATGCATCAACACTTATTATTTTCAATGGGTGGAAGAGGGGTGTTGACTTATTGAGATAAAAGTAGTTTTCTCCTTCAAAGAATTATTTTAAGACCTCGGATATAGATTTCCTCGCTTTATATTTTCCCCTTATCCCTTCTCTAGTAGATTGGACACACATTAATGCACAAGTAGAAACATACCAAGTTGATCAGTGCAGGTGCTATCACGAACCTAATAATTTCTCTCATGGTTCTGCTATTGGATGAATCATATTTTCCATTTGGACTTACCTCAACCTATGGCATTTTCCCCAGCAAAGAATGGAAACAAATAGAAAGCCAACAATTGTTGTTTTCACACTTCTCTTTTATTGCACTACAAAGTATTTGGGATATGCACTTTACACACAAGTCTTACATATGTACGATGACCAAAAATTAGACACAACATGACATGAATACATAATGGACACACAAGTGACTCAGACAAAATAAAAGGAAAGCGCAAAGCGATATCTACAAGAAGTGTAGCTTGTAGTTTCTACTGAAAATAATGCTTAAGGTCCCAACCATTTAAGGGAAGGGGGTCAATCCTCCCATCCAAAGGTTTCATCTTGAAGGCATTATGCTCGAGACTCTCTTCAACTATGAAAGGTCCAATCCACAATGGCTAGAAATTAGTGTGTTTACCTTTGTCTTCATGGGGTTTACCCTATTTAAAAACTAGGTCACCAATATCAAAGCTGTTTTCCCCTCCATATTTTCTATCAAACCGGTGATTTACATGGTTTTGATGTACAACAAATCGGTCTTTGGCCATGAGCCTTTCTTCCTCAATTTTGAGTAAAGTATATATCCTTCTCTGAACTAGTAGGCAATGTTTTCCTTGTGACTCTCGGGAGAGCTGCAAGGTTGGGAGATACAAGTTTGGGGGAAAGATAACTTCTTTACCATACACTAGAAATTATGGCCATGTTTTTAGGGAAGGATTTGGAGTTACATGGTCGGCCCAAACTACATTAGTCAAAAAAGTATGTCATTTCTTCAGTTCATATAAAATGGTCTTCTTAATTATGCAAATAAGATTTGCATTTATTGATTCAGCCAGACCATTTCCTTGGGGATAATAATTTGATGCATGTTTTAAAACAATCCCATTCTCTAATGAAAATTCATTAAGTATTATTGAAGAAAAGTAAGTTTCATTATCAAAGACAAGTGATGTAGGAATGCTAAACCTTGTTATGATGTTTTGTAGCAAAAAATGAATGACTTATTGGTCATTTACTTATTTGAGAGGAACTACCTCTGTCCACCAGGTGAAGTAATATGTAGTTGTAAGGATATATTGGTGTTTCTTTGATGAGTTTGGTTAGATATATCCGATAACAACTAGGCCCCGTTGTTGGAATGGTTCTTCGACTACTGCTGGAAGTAGTGGGGTCGCTAACATTTGATCATGAACGACACATTTTTTACAAGCTTGCCACTTAGACATAAGTGTGTGCATATTTAAAAAGAGTGGTCCAATAATAATAGACCCTCATAAATTTGTGTGTTGTGGTATCGTCAACATAGTTGGCACTTTTGTTTCCATCGTGTAAATCCCTAGGAAACTTCTTTGTATCTCGTAGCTCAAGGCACCTTAGTAGGACTCCATTGTGGTGTTTCCGAAAAATTACACCATGGACCAATTGATATGATAGATCCTTTAAAAAAAAAAATCTTTTCTGTTCTTTTGATAAGTGCGAAGGCAGGGTGCCATGCTCCCAAAATTATCATAAATCTGCATACAAGGGCATTGTAGATGTGGACTGAGGAACGTGATAAATATTTTACATTTCTATCTCTTGATCCCATCCTGAAATATCTTTTTTGGGAGAATCCTTAGCTTCGGTTGCTAGTCTCCATAATCCATGACCCTTTATGGTATGAACTAATTTGAATTCCAAGTCATAAGATACATCAACCAGTTGCCTTTTTCTCACCCAGCACTTGTTGTACAAGAAATGTTCTCATGTTGGATGAGGTATGAATATAATTGTATGAGCTTTGAGTAGATAGGGCCTAAAATACTTAACTTCCTTGTATACTGCATATGCTTGTTTATTAATGGCATGGTAGTTTAATTATGGCCCTTGTAGACTAGCACTCATAAAATAAATAGCTTGTTCATTTCCTTCATTGTCCTTCTCAGTCAATACTTCCTCAATTGATAAGTCTAAAAAAAATATATAGAGTAGGAAATATTTTCCATCTTTTGGATTGAATAGTGTGGGTGCATCGATGGTAGCTTGTTTGATTTGTGTGAAAGCACCTGTTACATAGCAATTTGTCACCGTCCCTATTATCCCTTCTCCCGCACCTTGGAGGACTTGTTCTGGGACCTGTGAGAAGTGACATAACCTAGAAAAACTTGCATTGTATCCCCCTAAGTATGTACTTCATATGCCCTGAAGACACCTTCTGTAAAATACCCATAAAAATAGCCCTTTTTCCATTGGTGTGGTTTCACTGTGTATCACTCGCGCCAATGGGGGAAATCCTCCAAAGAGGGCGTGCCAGCTGGCGCTCTGTCTCAGAGTCGCACTCGCGCCAACCAAGTTGGGTAACGTTTTTAACAAACAAACCTCCGAAGGTTCTTCCTAACCCACTCATAAACTGAATCCATCTTGAGTTGGTTTAGTTTGGCTTCAAATCTCCATAGAAGGGAAGTTGCTTGCCACCTTCTCATGGAAGCTTCTTAGTGATAAAGCCAACCCCATGAATATTGTGGAAAATCCTAACTCCTTCCCCTCTATCTATAAAAACTTGTCCTTTTGCCTTTGACAAGCTAGTTCTAGTTCTAGTTTTCAAGTCCCAAAGTCTGAGAGTTGCTAAGTTCATGCTACAAGAAGCCTTATTCATTCCCATAAGGCTAAATCTAAAGTGAGGAGATTCTTGTCCAAGTAACCAAGGAGAGAGAGGCTTGTTCCCCATTCCCAACAAGATTTGCAAGGCATGTGCTGCTGATCACCCAGCCAAAGGAGGATTTGACGTTAGAACTATGGTCGTATTCTTCTTTGTTTATCAATAATAGACGACTATCATTATGGTTCCACTCTTATTGTCTTTGTAATGATGATGAGTTATATCCTTTCTGACTGATATATAGTTGCATCTATTGGATTTTTTGCTTGTGTTTGTGTCGTTCTTTGCATGTGTAGGTGTCCATTCATGAGGATCGTGGGGATCGTGACCAGCCGAAGCAAAGGAATGGGAGCATCGACTCTTCCACAAGTACTAGCGTTGGAATCCAAGTAGGCCCTCATCATTGGTATTTAATTTTCAATTAGGAACCTGCTTGTTAGCGTTGTTTGATTGTTGCTAGACCCCATTTGGGCTAGTAAGGATCGCCTCTGTCTATAGAGGGGATTTACCTCCACAACAATTTGGCGACTTCGCTGGGGAGTTGGATTTTTGTCTTGTTGTTGGTTTTGTTTTGTTGTTTGATTCGTAAAATTTAGATGGAGCCTAAAGTATGGCCATATAGCCTTCAAAATGCTATTGCTCTGCATTACCAAAGTAGATCAATGCCACTTCAGTCCATCTTCGGTTTAGTTTACTAACTGAACAGCTTGGAACTTGCCTTGTTTCTTGGTTTCTCCTGCTTCGTTAGCCTTCTGGGTTGAATCCTTGTGTTGCTTCCTTCCCTTTGGTGTACCTGGATACTATTGGCCTAGCTTTGGCTTGTTTGTTTTTTATTTTTCCACAGCAAACTCAGCTGGTGCTCTTTTATAGCGTTAGGGTCGCGCCAGTTGGCACTAGTTGCTCATTGACAACCCGCACCAATCCTTGAAAGGCACTAGTTGCAACCTGACAGTTGCGCCACGCCTGGGAACTTTTGAAGTTTTCTTGGCTGTGAGCCCTCTGAGCTTGGTTTTTGTTTTGGGTACATTTTTTAGACTGCTTGAGTGTGTTGGAGTGTGATTTGACTGGCTTTGATCATTACCCTTTGGGTGTTTTCCCTTTTTCCATCGATTTCACATTTCTAGCCCTAGGACATCTAGTGGCTTTGTGTGTCGAGCCTTCCTCAGGTGTTTTGATCTTCTGGTGGCCTAGTCGACTCTTTGATTAATCACTTGCACTTGTTTTGTGGTTGTAAATCATTTTATTGCGTTATTTGGGTGACTTGCTTTGTTTTCACTTGAATTCCGCTTTGTCTCACTTTGAGTCTAGATTACACGGCTCATTGGTCTCTTTGGGATTTTTCTCATTCTTTGGAGGTTTGCTTTGTGATTTAGGGAACTGAATGTGCTTGTATTGATTAGAATTTGTTTGGTATCATTTCTCAAATTTTGTTTAATGCACTTTGCCATCGACATAAAAGAAAAAATCTCTTTTGCTATGTATTAGTTAATGAGAATCAGAGCTTTTCATTTTGATTAGTGATTAGTGATCTTAAAGAAAAGTTTGTTAATTTCCATTAGTTGCATTAGGGAAGTTCTTTGTTGTTTTGTGATCATTTTGTTTGCGTGAAAGCTCTCAAACCCTCTCGTAACTAGCATTCATCGAATGAAATGACATATTTTGGCATATAGTTTGCATTTAGGGAATTTTGAGATATTACATACGATAAGGCCTGAAAACCGAAACTTAATACAAGATCAACTTAAAAATAAACTGAATGAATCTAACAATGCATTGGAACATAACGCACACTTTTTAGAGGTCTAGGCTAGAGACATGCCCCGACGTTGTTAAACCTAGTCACTTTTGTTTCCACTCAAGGTTGGGTGATTCCTCCTTTTGTGATTCAATAGTGGTCTAGTACGGACTTGTGCTCCCACGTACCATCAAGTATATGGGGAGACCCCACTAGGTTATCATCCTTTATCCATAGGAAGTTGTGTCTACCGCCTTACGACCCGTAACACACCGAACACAACATTCGGGAAGATTGACTGTTGTACGGAACGTCCTTGGTTTTCATACAATTGCCAAGGTGCATATGCAGTTTTATGGATTGTCTGGTAAACCTTTTGCCTAGTTCTCCAGAGTAATCACTTTTTGATCCTTTTCGGACTCCCTAATAGAAAAGGCTCACCTGAGCATTTGTCACTTCGGGCTCACTAAACATTCGAAGGCAATTAGAGTCATCTTTTTGTCCTTTTCTCGACTCTTTAAAGATGAAAAGGTCAATTTATGTCCTTGTGTCTTAAAATTTATTTGGCCACGTTCACACTTACCCTATTAGATCTTGTTTGCGTTAGTTTGAGTAGGGTCTTTTCTCATTAGTTTGTCTAGAATTTTTTGAATTGAATCATCCTGGTAGAACCATCAATCCCATCTCCCGTCCCTAGTGACCAAGGGTCTCCTTCTTCTGCTGCTCCTGAGACACCGGTTTGTGGTGACACTTTTCCTGTTATTCCAAGTGTCCAACCGTTGAACTCTCATGCTCCATAAGACAATTTTGACAATCTACATTGGAACCCTATTTGGGAGCCTTCCGACGAGGATACTCCTTTTACTCCTACTTGTGTATCGGTCCCGATGTCTTCCTCTAACATGGATGACACGTCTCCCATCGCGAGTGAGACACCCGTGTTGACGAGTGTCGAAACTCCTATCTCGGCCATAAACCCACCCTTCACTGTCACCCCTCTCGGTGTCACGTTGCCCTTACACTATAGGGCTTTGAGGGATGTTATGGGTTCTAGGAACTCCTCCTCTGGTACCATGTGGGATCACAACATCACTCCTACTACGGGATCTTTTATTCCATAAGTTCACAATACAGTTGTCACTTCAGTCCCAACTATTCCAACTCTTTGTGTAGCATCTTCAACACCGGTTGTTAGTGCTGTTACGAAATCTTCGATTG
Source organism: Pinus taeda (assembly GCA_000404065.3). Lineage (NCBI taxonomy): Eukaryota > Viridiplantae > Streptophyta > Pinopsida > Pinales > Pinaceae > Pinus > Pinus taeda. The sequence continues at coordinate 23,176 of APFE031103667.1, read as the reverse complement.
TAACTACTGTTGTTGGTCCGTCTCACGGTTCAGCAAGTAGTGGCTAGTCAGTACCTACATACAGAGTTGTCAATCCTGCACTAAGTGCCCCACCTTCTTCTGGTTCCATTCCAGCAGGGGAGGCATATAACTAGTATTTGCAAGCCATCCAGAATCCGGGCATGCAAGGTCCAAATCATTATTATGACCCCGTAGGGCATCATTTGTATATTGGATCCTTGCCATCTCAGCTTGCGGTTGAGGTCTCAGTCCCGTTAAGTGTTGCTTGGGGTACCACTCGTTATGGTGGTGGCCAAGCACCCCTTTCAGATCAAGGACGGTTTTTTCAAGGATAGGCTTATCAAGGACCATCTTATCAAGGTCAACCGTCTTACAAGCAACCTTCTTATGGGCAGCAGTATTATGGGAAATCCTATCCAGGGCAGCCTGGAGGCCCACAAGGACAACCCTTTTAGGGACAACCTTTGACCTACAGTGGTCCATCTTTCACTTATCTTGGGCAACCCTCTAGAAATCCAGGACAACCTTATATGCAACAAGGACAAACTGGAGTCCAGCAGGGATACCCTTCTGGTCAACCCTATGGGAATCTAAGACAACCTTATATGTAACAAGGACAACTTGGGATCCAACAAGGGTACCCTTCTGGGTAGGGTGGTCAACCTTACGGACAGCAATGCCAACCCACTGCCCAGTCTAGTCAACCATCTGGACAAGTTGGTCAACCTCAAGGTCAACCAACCATCCAGTCAGCTCATCCATCTGTTTCGCAAGGACAACCCTCGGTTGTACAAGGACAACCTAACACCCAGCAAGCACAACCTTCTGGGCAAGTAGGTCCATCCCAAACTCAACTAAGGCAACCTTCTAGCCAGGTGGCCCAATCTCCATCCTCTCGAGGACATCTTTCTGGGCCTGCTCAACCGGGTATGCAAATGGTTATTGCTTCTCAAGCTCAACCAGGTTTCTAGCCCCAGGCTGGGCCCCAGACCCAAACTGGTCTTCAGATGCAAGGTGGGTTTCAATCTCAACCTTCTTGTCAAGCACAACCTGGTCCCCAAGCTCAGTATGGATCCTAGCAACCATATGGTTACCAGCAACCCCAGGGGCAAGCTCAGTTTGCCTCGTACCAAAATTATCAACAAATGTAGGTCACTCCTTATCAGAATTACCAGCAACAGTATGTTGCTCCTGCAGGCCAAGTTGGTAATCAATGGGGTGCTGGGGGGCAAATCCAGGGACAACCGTCTGGTTATGGCTACAACCCCTATGGACAAAATCCCTACGGATAGAACCCTTATGGGCTAGGTCCATCCAGACAAAATCAATGGGGGCAACCAGCAACTGGTTGGAACTCCGGTGCTACCTCTTATCCTTAGCCATAGATGTCCTTTAATCCTTAATTACCCTTCTTAGCAACATTGGAACTGCAAGATGTGTCCAAATTGACTAATGATCCTATCCTTCATAATCCATTATGGCCACTAGTTCCAACCAAGATTCCTGGTGATTATCCCAAATTCGATGGAAAAGTTGGAGAAGACCCCCAAGCCCACGTTATGACTTATCACCTTTGGTGTTTGTCAAATTCATGGCTTGACGATTCAATTCGGCTCCGCCTTTTTCAAAGGAATCTCACCGGCTCTACTGCTAAGTGGTATATTGAGCTGACTCGTGGATCCTTTCAAGAATTCAACTCGTTGGCAATGGCATTTCTAACTCATTTTCAGTTGCCCATTCGGTATGAGACGGGAACACATCTCCTCATGTCTCTTAAACAGGATATGGCCACACACATATCTGATCATATACATGAATGGAGACGGCGTCGTTGTTTGATCAAGTTCTAGATTCCTTGTCAACTCCTGACCAATTGGCTTACAACCTCCTTTGTCCCGGTGATCGCGCGAGACATTGCTATGGGAGCTTGTGTAACTGAAGAGCAGGCTATTGTGTGTGCTCAGTATCTTGACTTGGTTTATTCCCAGTCAGGTACCTTATATGATTACTTTCCTAATGCCTCGAGACCTGAAACATCCAAAGCTCTGCCAAAGCCATCTATTGATGGTGTTATTGCTCTGTGAATCCGTCTTCGAAGAAATCTTTCATGAACCCTCGGAAGCAAAAGTCAAGTGCTTCAAAAGAAAACACTTCCCAGGGTGTGTCTAATTCTGGAAATACTTCCGAGGTCAATGTCGTCCAGTCCACCATGGCAGATAAAGCCTCAAAAGGAAAGAAGAAGGGGAAAGTGAAGAATAAATCTAATCAACCCAAACAGGACTCCCCTAAACCTCCACCCGAGGAAGGAGCCAAACGTAAACCGAAGTATCCTTGTCTTATATGTGATGAGGATCACTATACCAAAGACTACCCAAGGCGGTCTGAAGTTAGTCATTTATTGAAAGGTGCTCCTGGGACTCCTGCAGTGTTGAAAGAACCTTTCCCCTCACGGCAAATGAAAATGGTGGCTGACCCATTCTCATCTTCTTCTCCCTTTGGTTCACAAGTGTTCATGGTTGGAACGATTCCCATTCACATTATGACTCGAGCAAAGGAATATCTATCACCTGCTGGGAAGGAGCCTGAGGTCCCCTTAAGCACTCCTCCATCCAGTTCTGGTCCGCTCCATATTGAGAGACCTAGCACTGAGACACCTATTCGACCCCCTCCTAAAGGTGTACTCCAGAGATCTTCTTACAACCCTAATGCTCATGCTGCCCAGCACTATAGCATCATTGAGGACTTAGCTTAGGCTCCGTCAGCTATGTCCGCTCTAAAATTTCTCTAGAGCTTCCCCCCCCAGAGGTAGTCCTTGCTAGCGGCCATCGGTGGCATCGACCCGGCCGACTCGGATTTGATCACTTTTGATCCCGAGAGCCATGTACTGAGACTGCCTCACCAGATTGCCTTCCTCATTCAGGTCATCATCAATTCCAAAACAATTCATCATACTGTCATTGATGAAGGTGCTTCAACTTGCATTATGTTTGTTTCTTGCTGGAAGGCTATCGGGTCTCTGACTTTGAGTTAGTCTCTGATGACCCTGGAAGCCTTTGATGAGAGAGAATCTCGCCCATACTATATCCCCCAATGCTTGCCGATTACTTTGGAAGGGAAAAATGTTGAAGTGGAAGTTGAAGTTGTCGATGCTAATCTTACTTACAACCTCCTTTTGGGCCGGAGCTGGACATATGCCATGTGCGCCGTGGCTTCATCCCTCTTTCGTGTCATTTGTTTCCCTCATCAGGGGAAAATTTTCATGGTAGACCAGCTCTCCTTCTTCGCTTCCTCTTCCAAAGGCAACGTGCCTTTTGTGGAGCATACCTCTATTCCGTTGGAGAGTGTGGGAGCTGGGCTCTTTAAAGATCCTGCCCTCATGGGTGTCTTTTCACTCCCACCTCCAAACCTCGCCTCTATCAATATGATTTCAGTTCATTCTGATCCTTGGGTCCTTCCTCCTATTGACCAGATAGGATCGTGGGGCAATGAGACGCCGTTGAGTCCTACTGAGCTCAACTACGTCGAGATTGTCTCTGTATCGGCTCCTCCTTCTAAATCTGCTTCTTTAATCAGAGCTCTTGACTTGTACACTCATTCCCCTTGGCTTGGAGATTGTTCTTCTTTGGATCCGTTAAAGGAAATATTTCCTTCTGATGAAGCCATTATAGAGACTATGTCTCTCGAGGAACCCCCTTGGTTTAATCTTCACCATCATTCCTTGTTCCTCCCTACCCTTCGAGAAATGTTGGCCTGTCTCGAGCGGTTTGCTCCTTGTCTCCCTTCACAACCCCTTCAGACACCCATTCAAGTATATCAAGTGTCCTCTGAAGGGAATCTGGGAAATATCATGCAAACTCAACTGATCGACATCTCTGTTAAACCAGGGATTGTCGAGCATATCTATATCGGAGTCACTTGTAATCCTGAGGAAATTCAACTTTATATTGGTCTTTTTCACGAGTTTCGTGACGTCTTTGCTTGGTCTTATGAAGAAATGCCTGGTATCAACCCAAGCATCGTGGTGCATGAGATACCCACATATCCGGGAGCTAAGCTTGTTCGTCAGCGTTTATGCCTCGTAAACCCCCGAAAGGCTACAGCGATTAAAGCGGAATTCGAAAAGCTTCTCAAATATGGCTTCATCTACCCCATCCCACTCACAGATTGGGTCTCCAATATCGTCCCTGTGGATAAAAAGCAGGGTACCATCAGAGTCTGTGTTGATTACTATGATATTAATCGAGCCTGTCTGAAGGATAACTACCCCACACCCTTCATTGACCATCTCATTGATGAGTGTGCCAGAAGTGAGATATACTCGTTTATGGACAACTTCTCTAGTTATAACCAGATTAATATCGCACCAGCTGATCAACACAAGACTACCTTTATCTATCCGTGGGGCACTCTCGCTTATAAAAATCTCCCTTTCGGTCTCAAGAACGATGGTACTACCTTCCAGCGCGCGATGTCTTATGCATTTCATGATATTCGACACATCGTGCAGCCTTACTTGGATGATCTTCCAGCTCAATTAGCTAAGCGTCAAGACCATCCCGCGCATATCTGCGAAATATTTCTCTATTGTCGACACTACCGTATTTGGCTCAACCCACATAAGTGTGTCTTCTGTGTAGAGTCTGACAAACTTCTTGGATTCATCATCTCTCGAGAGGGCATCTGTCTAGATCTCCTTAAAGTCGAGGCCATTTTGAATCTTCCTCCCCCTGCTTCCTTGCGGCAATTGCAGAGCTTGCAGGGTAAAGCAAACTTTTTACGACGATTCATCCCAAACTATGCCGAGGTGGCCAAAGGTTTTAGGTGGTTACTAAAGTGAGAGACCCCGTTTTGATGGGATGCCATTGCTCAAGAGTCTTTCGAACATCTCAAAACTCTCCTTGTTTCCACTCCTTTGTTGCGTCCTCCAAATTACCATCGTGATTACACTTTGTATCTGGCCACTGCTGATACCACCATTGGCATGGTTCTTGTTCAGGATGATGATGATGGCACTGAACACGTCATTTATTATCTCAGCCACAATTTATTAGATACGGAATCTCGATATGCTTACGTCGAGAAGTTGGCATTGGCCGCCGTTTTTGCCGTCCAACGCTTTTGTCATTATATCTTGTTGCGCACTACGACGGTGATCTCTAATTGCAACCCAATGACATACATTTTGTCACATTAGCTGCTAGGGGGCAAGTACTCGAAGTGGATTGTCATCCTCCAAGAGTTTGACTTGGAATTCACTGTTGCCAAGTCCAAGAAATCGCTTGTCTTCGCTAAATTGTTGTGCTCTTTTCCATCCCTTGCTGCACCCTCTCAGTTAGAGGATCACATTCCAGACGAAACTCTCTTTCTCATTAGCACCCTCGATCCCTGGTACGGGGATATCATTGTCTACTTACAGACATCCTATTTTCATCCCAAGACATCTAAATATGCTCGACAACAGATCCGCCATCAAGCCCAACCATATCGCATTGTTGGGGACACCCTGTACTGTCTCGGCGTTGATTCCATTCTTCGTCGATGCTTAACACTCGAAGAATCCTAGAGAGTTTTAAATGACTACCACTCTAGCACTTGTGGTGGTCACATGTCCGGATATGCCACTGCACAAAAAATCCTCCGCGCTGGTTACTTTTAGCCCTCCATCTTTAAGGATTGTATTCTTGTCGTCCGCTCTTGTCACAAGTGCCAAATCTACCAACGGAATATGCGTGCACCTCCTGCTCCACTGCACTTCGTTGTTATCGTCGATCCTTTTTCCAAATGGGGCACCGATTATATGACCTGTAACCCTCGCTCGGCCCGGGGTCATGGGTATATCATCGTTGCCATTGATTACTTCACGAAATGGGCCGAGGCAATGCCTACATTTTCCGAAGATGGTCACACCGCGGCGTAGTTTTTATTCAATCATGTTATCTCATGGTTCAGAGTCCCTTAGGCCATTGTCACTGATCACAGCAAGCATTTCCATAATCATATGATGACCGAGCTTACAACCCAGTTGGGCCTATGGCATGATAGTTCGACTCCATACTATCCTCAGGCCAACGGTCAAGTAGAAGTCGTTAACAAGGTCTTGGTTACGATGCTTCAATGAACCATTGGCATGCATAAGTCCGACTGGCACCTGATGTTGTTCTCTGCCTTGTGGGCCTACCGAACCTCTGTGAAGGATGCCACTAGTTTCACTCCTTTCCAGTTGGTTTATGGGTTGGAGGCTACCCTTCCTATTGAATGTGAGATTCCTTCGTTAAAATTAGCTGTCGAATTACTCCCTGACACTACTCCGGTAGAGAAGCGCCTTCTTTACCTACAGCGGCTAGACAAGACTCGTCGACTAGCCTCTTTAGCTATCGAAGCATAGAAGAAGCGAGTGAAAACTCACTTTGATAATACTGTTCATCCTCACTCTTTTGTTGAGGGAGATTTTGTCCTACTCTATGATCAAGCCAATGATAAGCTAGGGGTAGGAAAATCCGAGCCTATGTGGCACGGACCTTACATTGTAAAGAGAGTTTTGCAAAAAGGGGCCTACGAGCTTATTGACTATGAAGGGAATCCCTTGGATAAGCCCTGGAATGGGATTTATTTGAAAACATATTATGCATAAGTCCAGGCACTCTATTTTTTGTACATACGTGTGCTTTAGCAAGTGTGTTGTGTGTGCATGTTTTCATGTTTTTGTTTTGGTGTGTCGGCGTGATTGCCGCTTATTGTGTCCTTTTGCTTCTTGGACAGATGTCTGGTTCGCCTTACGTTGGTTTCGCTGATGGTGCCTCCCGTAGTACACGCAAATTTTCCTCTATGGCATGGGTGATCTATGATCCTCATGGTGAGTTAGTAGACCTTCAAGGGGTTTGTCTAGGTTGTACCACAAACAATGTTGCTAAGTATAGTGTTGTGATTAAGTTACTAGTCGAGGCGAATAACCTCGGTATTCCAACATTGGTTGTGAACTTGGACTCTCAGCTTGTCATCCACCAGCTAAATGGGCATTATTCCATCAGAGACCATTGGATTTTAAGGTTGTATTTACCTGTTAAGTCGTTAGAAAGGGATTTTGATTTCATTACATATCAACATATTCCAAGATGATTTAATACGTTAACCAATGCATTAGCTAATTATGTATTGGACAGGCATTTGCATAACATGTAATTTAAGATAGCATAAGAAGCATAAAACACAATAAACCATAAAGAATATATATATATATATATATATATATATATATATGTCCAAATGTTTGCACCATGTTCATCATCAAAAAATAATACATGTTTGTCTTAATACATCTGGAGACAACATGTCTCTCAAAAAATATGCATGGAAATAAAGCCTAGATATCTAATCCCTATGGTGCTCATGGTAGCACGTCACTTCTTGCACTAAACGTCTCAGGAGTCGGTGGATGCGATTGGGCACCCCCACCGTGTGCCTCTGGTACGCTAACGGGACATCTGCTAGCCAAGCATAATCTGGGATCCCTCGAGTGATACCCTCAAGGTTCTGGATGAGTTCTCCTCTATCACCACCCTCCTCCTGAGGATTCGCTGCAGCCTGGTGTCTCCTCGCAATAGGAGACATGCCAGTTGGGCGCTCTGGGCCAACATCTGCATATGCATATAAATGTTATTAGAACAAGCATGTATTAACAAAAAAAAAATCATAAAAACACAAAATCAAAAAGAGGTCATACCTATCTCCTCATCCCAATCCTCTCCCTCTGGCAGCGGGAGATCAGGGTTGCCTGTGAAGTTTGTCCCTGCATACGGCTAGTCCTCAACCACGATCAGTTGGCGGCGAAGCCACCCAAAAAACTCAGGCCTCCATGACATCTGTTGGCCTCCCCCCCGTCTAGGCATCAGGGCCGCCCAACGAGCCATCCTCGGCTCTCAAGGCGCCAGATCAGGTACAAAGGCCCCTTGGCCCTAGAATATTGGCACACATTCCAAAAAGAATGTCACCAGAATGGAACCATACCAAAACTGCTGCAGCTTGCCACGCTTACCCTTTGTAACCTGCCTCTTCATATTGGTCGTCACTGTTGCCGCCCAATTGAAGATCATCGGGTTGAGACACTCTGTAGCTAGTATTAGTTAGTTCTTTGTGGCTTCATGGGGTGCCTGTGCCCCCGCAGCTCATGTGATGGTGAACAATAGAGCTCTGAGTATTAGGTCCGGAACAGTGGAGATATCCACTTTTGAGCTGCTGGATCCAAATTTTGCCCCTGGGCAAACTCGAGCCATCACCTCCTCCATCTTCTTACCAGATGGCCTGCTACCTATCAATAGGGGCACCGGTCCTCTACGCGACAATCCAGTGATGAAATAGACGTCATATATATCTAGTTCCAGTACTTGGTCCCATATACGGAACACTTGATCACGTTCATCCCAATGGTTGATTAAGTATCGCAAGAGCTCTAGCTGAGCTCGTAGATAGGATAGGAGGAAGTATTTCTTGAGCCTGCAATTTCTAAGGGCTTCCATACAGTCTTCATGTGCTATGGCCAATACGTCTACCTGGTCATCCTCTCTTTCCTTCCATTGCAGTACCATTTTACGTATTTTCCTACCATCACAAGGTCAAAAACATCAAATTAGATCCTTGGAAAACTTTAAAATGTATTGAAATGGCTTTAGAATTGTTAAATTTTGAAAAATGGATGCGCTCGGCCATTGGCGTGACTGTTTCTAAAATAGTCGCGCCCATGGGTGCGAGCCTTTCGAGAAAAAGGGCCCATTTGCGCGGGTCTGTGCCCGAAACCCGCGCCAATGGGAGCAACCTTATTTTTTGCAATTCCCTCCATAGGGGACGATAAAACAAGCTAAAGAAAATAAAAAATGGACAAAATGGAGTAGGAGAGGAGGCCTCTTACCTGGAACTGACGGTGCTCCGAATGGTCACACGGATTCGTCGCAATCGTCACCTGAAGATCACACACCAAAAACATTGTTGTCACTGTTCAATGAGGTAAAAGTGAAAAGTAATTCTTGTTTTTACCATTTTCACATTTATAGCCTTTTTTAACCCTAAATAGGTTTTAAAAGTCTTTTTTATGAATATTTTAATGTATATTTGTGTCAAAAATGGATTTTACACTTGTTTTTGTGTAGCAACAGGTGTTTGTGCGACTTAGGTGATGAAACGAGTTGTATTTTATACTTTTTCGGACTCGGTAAACACACGAAAAGTCACTATGGAGTCATTTTTCTACTCTTTTCTAACTCTCTAAATGTGAAAAGAACGCCAAGTTATTCCTCTCGACTCGTTAAACGTAAATGAGAGGCGGTCATCTTTAAACCCTTTTCCGACCGTGAAAAGACGAAAAGATCGTTAGACCCTTGTTGTTTCAGGTTCATTAACGATTACGAAGCGACGTGGTTTCGATTGCTTTTTTACTTTTTCAGGTCGAAATCACTACTCATGAAAAGTACTCCTTGATCGCAATGATCAAGCGGTTCTTTCGAGCATTTTTTTATACCTTTTTAGGCTCGAGAGACAACTTTACGAAAAAGGATACCCCTGGAGTTTACTTTTCTACTGTCTTTTCAAATGCTCTGAACATGAAAAGACACCGAGTTTTCCCTTGTCAGACTCGTTAAAACTTAATGACATTGGATTCCATCGAAATGATGCCTTTCAAGCATATGCTATCCCCGTCAAGCTTGTCATCAAAAAATAACCGAGGTACTCGCCAGAAATGGTTGGGAAAATGGAACCACAATTATTGTCGTGACAGTAGTATGTCGCTCTTGAACATGGCACTTGTTTGCATTTGTGTCTCTGTGGGGACATCTCATCTCGTTTTTCACTTGCTTCTGTGGGTTTGGGTGATCCTGTTTGACCTCTCATCTACTCGTTGCCTTGTCACCATGACCTCTGATCATTTGATGTCAAATACTGCCAAGTCCACTGTCATGCCATCGATGTGTTCAAGAAAAGTTGACCTCTACAAAATAATCAACCTCCCTCTGATAACTCACATAATCCTGATTCACAAAACATATTATCCTCCTCTATCTCGCGTCGATGATGTGGGAAACACTATGGCCCACCTTCAATCAAGGTCGCTTCTTGTCAACTTCAGTTCATTATCTAGGAAGTTGACCTAGAGACTCCCTTCGAGTGCCTTACAGCCTGCATGCCTCAATGGCAGGTTCTTCGTGTTCGACGTGAGGTTTTCATCATTGGCCTCCGATCAAATGATTCTGCGGGTGTTCAACACCAGCTCACTAATTCACACGTCGTAGATTGTACCTATAGTACCTTGAGGACCATTGTCATTATTGGTGGTACCTCTCGTGTCTGTTAACAATTTTCATCATTGACTGGTAATCAGATGATGTTCCTGCATGTTCGACTTCGACTCCAATATTTTCATGCTTGAACTTGTACTTTGTTCAGGTCAAGATGGAGCGCAAGACCCTAGGTTTTGTCTATTGGGATCCAGGTTGTGATTTTGTGGATTATTATGATTATTACATGACTCATTCAATGGATGGCTACGACCATGCCTGAGTCTGTTTATCGATCCTTACTGGATGGCTGTGTCCATACCTCGGATCTAGATTTTTATGTACTCTGCTATGGATGGCTATGCCCATACCACATGTATCATGTACTTGAGATATCAGTTGTACTTCTCTACGCAAGTTCTCCGGTGGCAGTGTTGTTCGGTTGGCCATGTTCTGGTAAAGAATTTCACCCCTCTCTCTCTCTCGGGCCTCATGCTTTAGGGGGCATCTGTTACACAACAATTTGTAACCGTCCCTGTTATCCCTTCTCCCGCACCTTGGAGGACTTGTTCCGAGAACTGTGAGAAGTGACATAACTTGGAAACACTTGCATTGTATCCCCCTAAGTATGTACTTCATATGCCTTGAAAAAACCTTCTGCAAAATACCCATAAAATAGCCCTTTTTCCATTGGCACGGTTTACTGTGTGTCACTCGTGCCAGCCAATTTGGGTAATGTTTTTAACAAACAAACCTCCGAAGGTTCTTCCTAACCCACTCATAAACTGAATCCATTTTGAGTTGGTTTAGTTTGGCTTCGAATCTCCATAGAAGGGAAGTTGTTTGCTACCTTCTCATGGAAGCTTCTTAGTGATAAAGCCAACCCCATGAATATTGTGGAAAATCCTAACTCCTTCCCCTCTACCTATAAAAGCTTGTCCTTTTGCCTTTGACAAGCTAGTTCTAGTTCTAGTTTTCAAATCCCAAAGTCTGAGAGTTGCTAAGTTCATGCTACAAGAAGCCTTCTTCATTCCCATAAGGCTAAATCTAAAGTGAGGAGATTCTTTTCCAAGTAACCAAGGAGAGAGAGGCTTGTTCCCCATTCCCAACAAGCTTTGCAAGGCATGTGCTGCTGATCACCCAGCCAAAGGAGGATTTGATGTCATAACTATGGTTGTATTCTTCTATGTTTATCAATAATAGAAGACTATCATTATGGTTCCACTCTTATTGTCTTTGTAATGATGATGAGTTATATCCTTTCTGACTGATATATAGTTTCATCTATTGGATTTTATGCTTGTGTTTGTGTCGTTATTTGCATGTGCAGGTGTCCATTCACAAGGATCGTGGGTATCATGACCAGCCAGAGCAAAGGAACAGGAGCGTCGACTCTTCCACAAGTACTAGCATTGGAATCCAGGTAGGCCATCATCATTGGTCTTTAATTTGCAATTAGGAACCTGCGTGTTAGTGTTGTTTGAGTGTTGCTAGACCCCATTTGGGCTGGTAGGGATCACCACTGTCCGCAGAGGGGATTTACCTCCACAACAACACCTTTCTCTCAATTTTCTCGTTCGTATATTGTGTCCTTATTAATTATCTCTTGTATAGATTTGACTATTTGACCGTAATAAAGGATGAATTTTCTAATGAAATTAATTTTCCCTAACAAAGACTACATAGCTTTCTTGTTCACTAGAAATAGGATCTGTGTGATAGCCTTGACCTTCTTGGGATCAATCTTGATTTCACTCTTTGCTATGATGTGCCCTAGTAGAATCCCTTCAGACACACCAAAGACATAATTCTTGGGATTAAGGGAAATCCCATACTTCTGATAGTGCTTGAATATATGTTTTAGATTATGTGCATGATCTGAATTTTTATTTGAAAACATAGTAGCATCATCTCAATAAAGAAAAATGCTTCGACCTATAAGGCCATGAAAGGTGATGTCCATCACTCTTTGAAAATTTGCACTGGCATTGATTGGTTTGAATGGAATCCTCTTGAAATTGAACATTCCCCCTTTAGTCCAAAAAGTAGTTTTAAATCTATCCATTTCTTCTACTAGAACTTGATTATAACCTAAAAATCTATTTAAAAGCGAAAACATTTTAGACCCTGATACTATCTGGAGTATTTTCTCCATGGATGGAACTAGATAGTTATCTTTTTCAGAAGCCCAGTTAAGATTTTGGTTATCAACACATAAATGCTTTTCACCATACATATTTCTAACCGAGACCAATGTTGGGATGGGGTCCCCAGGGGTAGAATTGAATTAATTTAGTCATTTTTTGTAAAGAATTTTGTAACTAATGTAAAGTCTCTACAAAATATGGATACGGAGTGCATAGCTAATCAACAGTCAGAGGGGCCTTAGCCCCTTGTTTGGGTAAGTGATAGGCGGTTTTGAAAACTCGCCCATGAGTCGGGGGCTATGGTATTGGATTAGAAAGACTATAAATAGATGAGTCTTAGCGACTGATAATAAAAAGGAGATAAGGAAGAAAAAATGATGTTGTAAGGGTTTGATAGATAGGAAGGTCTTCTCCTATCAGTAAGCGAATGAAAGGCTCCGCATATGAGTGTGTGGAGGCCTAGAAGAGTCCATAGTTGAGTGTGTGGAGCCCTACAGCTGAGTGCGCAGGGTAGTTGAAGTGTGTATTGGAAAGGCTTTGATTAATAAAGACTAATTTTGGGTAGGAAATACTTGCATCTATCTGTTTAATTTTTATGTCACTTTCATTGTTGTTTCTGTAATTCAATTTGTTTTCTCTGTGCAAATCAGGTTAATTGAACATGTTTATTCTTCACAAGATGCTTAAATGATATTCACGAAGATATAAATATATTTTGGGTTAGTTTTGGATAAGGAAGATAGGCCTGCACCACAGAAGATCTATATCTCAGAAGCCCTAAAAGACCTGTTCAGTTGTGCGAAAGTAGCAGACATATCCTGTTAGGGGCTGATTAATGCAATTGGTTGGTCCCAAGAAGAAGTGAAGCTATCTAGGGCCAAATTAGGATTTTTACCTCTATTGGAAGGTTAGATCTGCATGGAAGCATATCTAAGGCATTGAAAGACATCACAGTAGTCTCTGGATGAATAAACTTGGTTCTTGCATCCCCTAATACTGCTTCGGGTGAGACTATGGCTTGCGCTACACAGGTTGATGTCGAAAGGGCCAGTAGTGTAGGGTTTTGTTGGTTGGTGCAACTAACTTCAAACCTGGCTCAGGACCGGGTTCTTCTTAAGAGATGTGTGATGTCGCATCATTGGAATCTAACAAAGAAAGATATTGAAAAGTGGTTAGATCGGAAGATTCACGAGTATGCAGCTCAAGAAAACAAGAATCCACGCTTGCCGAAGGCAGATTGGTTCAATATATATTTGTATACAGAGGTACATGAAATTTATTTTGCACTTTTTCATGTGAATTATATGAGTGGTTAGTTAAATTGGCAGACAATCAAGGGAGGTGGAAGCTCGATAGTCCTATAGTGTAGACTTCATAATTGGTCTGATGACTAGAGGCATCTAAAAACAAGATCGCACAGGTTGTCGATAATTGGCTTGATCGAATTCTGGGAGGATTTGTTACTAAAGTTGTATTTGACACATTAGTTAGATATAACAAAGAGGAGCAAAGATTCTTCAAAGGACTGTGAGGTAAGTACTTAAGGTCATTGAATACTTGGATTAAAATTCTATTATGTGAAAAGCAGGTAATTCCATTACCTTAATGTTTGGAGCTACGTGAAGTGGAAGATTCTTTAGAATAAGTGACGGATTAGGTCCAAAGTATATTCCATTGATTGAACCTCCTTCAAGTAACAATGAAGGGGTGGTGTTGACTATGCCGCGAAGTGTCGTTCAGTTAATAACTCAGGGTATTCCGAGGATATCTCATCCATCCACTCCACCTCCACCTCCACCTCCACCTCATACAACTATGCCTTCACCTCCTCCACCTCCACTTCCACCATTCAACATGGCGAATGTGATAAAGATGTCGATATTTAAAGGAACGAGTGATGAAGATCTAGAACAATTTTGGTTTGTTGTGGGATCTGTGTGGAGAGCACAGCAAGTTACCAATGAAAATATTAAGAAATCACAATTGGTTACAACCTTGCAGGACCACGCATTAACTTGGTATATAAATTATTACACTGATGACCCCAACGCATCATTGGAAAATACCCAACTAACTTTAAACAAGGAGTTCAGTAGGCCTAAGTCAGAGGTGCAGTTAGTAATTGAATTTAAGGAGATCCAAATGAGAGTTTATGAGACACCATGGGACTTTGATCAAAGGTTGCAGTGCTAGATTAGGCAGGCTAATATGAAAATCTCAGATACCCAACATTGTGACTGGTTTATAACATCACTTTTACTGCAATTAAGAATACCTTTGTCACAATAGAAGATAGCAATGCAAGCATAAGCCTTGGAGATCACGATGAGGCTACACACATCACCTTTTCCAAATACGAACCTTGGGGTACAACAGATTCATTCACAGTTGGAGATCCTACACTTGGAATTGCATAGCCTGAAGGAAGGATGGGAAGCTCAACTAGAGGTGAGCACTGAGATCTAGTGTCTAAAATGTAAAAGCCATGGACATGATAATGATCATTGCCTAGTCTTTAAGAATTATATTATGGGGGGGGGAGGACCTTTACCCCTGAAACCAGAGACTAATATTGGGATGAGTGCAGGAGATGCGTTGTGGTGCGTTATTTGTCAAGTCATAGGACAACATAATACATATAACTGCCACCTACTATAGAATTTTGTACAAAACTTGTAGCATTTATTTTGTAATTTTTGTAAATCTGTGGGCCATGATCAATGCCATTGTCAAAGTTATGAGCTAATGATGGAAAGAAACCCTACTTACCGTATGAAAGCAAAAACTTGAGCTCCAAATCAAGGTGCAGAAGGAGTGCGTGGAGGTTTTCAAGGTTGAGGATGAGGAGGAGGAGGAGGACCTAGTAGAAGTCGTTGTTAGGTTATCTGCTACAACTGCGGAGAGCTAGGGCACTTTGTATGAGATTTCCCTAATCCTACATAACCTTCATGTCAATACTATAGAAAATTAGACCATGCCATGAAAGACTGCTCAGTGTTAATAAATAAAATGAAAAAGAAGAAAACATAGCCTCAACAGCCTATGCAGAATTTACAGATGATGAGGGCTGAGCCCCACATGGAATATTAGAGCATTAATATTGTACTAAGAAGTGGTATCACGAACGGCACAGATCGAGGTAAGAATCCTGAGGAAGATAGATGGGTCTGCAAAGCTCCTGAGAAAGAAGTCACCTTTGACCTTAATCACACTAAAGAAACATTCATGGAAGAAAAGAAGAGCTTCACTGAGGCCTCCATCTCAGGAAGCTAGGAAAAAATACCAGAGACCAATGCAATGCAAGAGGTTGATCCTTTCGTACTCACTACTTTTTTGAAGACCTGCATGAAGTTACTGTGTGAAAGAAAGGCTATGGAAGGACTACAAGAATTAATAAATAAATGTGTCAACAAAGAGAAGATCCCTGATGATGAACATGTGGTAATAGATAATAGTAAGAATAAGGTAAGAACATGACATGAGATACGACTAACATCGCAGATAGGCAATTATGAAATGGACCAGTTAATTTTGGATCTAGCGTCCAATGTGAATGTTTTATTGAAACAAACATGGGAAGAGATGGGGAGACATACGTTGTAGTGGTCTCCAATTCATCTTCAAACGGTGACTCAGTAGAAAATCATCCCCGTGGGATGATTGTATGGAGTGACGGTTGATATTGAAGGTGTGACTGCATTAGCGGACTTTGAAGTTATAGAAATTGTCGATGACAGTAATCCCTACCCCGCACTCTTCAAAATCAACTGGGCTATTGATATGAATGGGGTCATTAATTTGAAGAAGAGGAAAATTACCTTCGAAAAGAAGTTTCTTTGGGTCATAGTGCCACTGGATCCTGCAAAAGGAGCGCGCTATACCGAACCCACCCGTGATTATGTAAAAAGTGACAACGAGCTTGAACAAATATATAAGAAAACAACATGAGATTAGGATTGGATCAATCCAACACCGGATGGATGGATCGAATGGGACCGGGAGAGTTCATGCACTTCTGACTCAAATGAGGAATTAGAGCATTGACAAAACTGCTTACATGAAGTATCTACATTGCGATGCAATATGATGACAAATTCATTGCACTGCGTTTTGTCAGAGGTAAGAAAGCTACCTTATTATGATGGTTTGACTAACGTACACATGTTTTTAGATGAATTTGAGCGTGAAGTCCCTAAAGACCACTATTTTCAAGCATTGGAGTTGGCATTGTGTGTTGCGCCTGCACGATGGTTGGGTACGCATAAGGAAATTGTTGTTGGATGGAAAGATTACAGGCGAATGATGAAGTTACGATTTGGGTATGCTAATACCAGAATGACTGAGAAGTATAGTGGGAAGGATGATCGACATGATCACCTGGCGAAGTGGACTAAGGCATGGGGGATGGAACGGTAGCTATAATGGGTACATATATTTTGTCATACCTTGGATACAAACCCCATGAACTAGTATCTCAAAACAAAGCTCTGCCATAGCACTATGGAATGGGAAGTATTGAGAGAAAGTTTCTTATTGACTTTTAGCTTCGAGGATGGGTTTGAAAGCATCGATGAAGCACTTCAAGAGATTCAAGTGGTTATCTTCAGGATGCCAAAGGAACCTATTAAATAGAACCAACTTGATTGGAGCACCCAGCTGCGATACACATTGGAATGATATAATGTGACCACTGAAGAGGAGGAAGAAGACCCAAGGAATATCAATATTCGAGAAATAGAAGGGCATCACTTAATACAAGGACCACAAGTAGAGAATCGAGACATATCTGCACCTTTGAAAACAACATAGGTAAACATTGACACTGAGGAAGAATCAAAATTCACAAAGATTGGATATTATTGAGATGACGCCATAGTAAACAAAGTTACTGAATTACTTCACGAGTACCAGGATCTCTTCCCCACCAAGTTTTTAGATTTAAAGGGCATACTTGGTGATTTGGGTGTTATGCGGATCACATTGAATCCGGATTCGAAGCCTGTCAAACATAGCCCTTATCGCCTTAATCCTAAGTATAAGGAGAATGTTCGCTAAGATCTGGATAATATGTTGAATGTTGCCATTATAGAACCTGTTGAAGAGTCTGATTGGGTGAGCCCAATGGTAGTCCAAGGGAAGAAAAAAAGGGTGAAATAAGGATTTTTGTAGATCTATGGAAGTTGAATGATGCATATGTCCATGATCCATTTCCAACTCCATTTACAAATGAAGTGTTAGATGATGTTGGAGGGAAGGAGGCCTATTCCTTTACTCATGGGTTTTCTAGTTATCATCAAATTAAGATTGCACTAGAGGATCGAAGCAAAACCACCTTCGTGATAGAAGCATAAAGAATTCATTAATAAGTTTTTGGAAATATATTTCAATGACTGGACCGTGTTTGGATTGGTAAAACACCATGTAGCAAGTTTTCGCCCTATGCTGGATACATGTCGAAGATACCAGATTGCGCTGAATTTGAAAAAATGTATATTCTGTGTTCCTTTTGGGATATTGCTGGGTCATGTCATGTTTAAGAAAGGATTGATGGTGGACCCTGTAAATATCACTGTAATTATGAACTTGGAGGCCCCTTGGAATGTCAAGTAGGTGCACGTGACGCTAGGACATTGGATATTATAGAAAATTCATTAAAGCCTATGCTCAAATTACCACACCCATGGAAAAATTGCTGAAGAAGGATGTGACATTCTGTTGGGATTAGGAATTTTTGTGTAGCTTAGATGTGTTAAAATAAAATATGGTGATTGCATTCTTGTATTTCTCTATTGGAGGAAGGAGTTTCATGTACATATGGATGCTTCTTGCATTGGGTGTAGTACTAACATAGGCAGGTGAAGGCAAACAAGACCATCCTATAGCCTTCGCAAGTAGGAAGTTATCAAAGGCTGAAAAAAATTATTCAATGATAAAGCGCGAGGGGTTGGGCATGGTCTGCGCGCTGTAGAAATTCAAGCATTATCTATTAGGGGGACATTTCAAGATGTATACAAATCATTCCACCTTAAAGTACCTAATCAACAAGCTTGTGTTGGGGGAAAATATTTGCAGGTGGTTGTTATTATTTCAGGAATATCATTTTGAAGTTGTTGTGAAGCCCGGTTGGTTGAATGTCAGTCCTGACCATTTGTCAAGGATTGAAACAAGCGAAGAACCCATTAATTTGGAGGAAGGGTTTCCAGACGCTGAACTCTTTATGGTATGTGTAGAAGAAGAACATTTTGCTAACATTATTCAATTCTTAACTACATGGATGGTGCCTAAAGGATATACAACTCAACATAAGAAAGAACTAGTAGTTCGCATAGTAGATTTTTCGGTCATTGCGGGACATTTGTACAAAATGGGGACAAATGAAATATTGTGGAGATATGTGCTAGAATTTGAGCATGATAATATTCTCATTGAAGCTCATGGGGGAGCTATGGGAGGCCATTATGCAGGGAAAGAAATTGCACAAAAGATTTTCACGTAGGATTATGGTGGCCAACATTGCACAAGGATTCCAAAGCATACTGTAAGGTGTGTGATGCATGTCAAAGGACTCATAGAAAATCACAAAGGGACAAACTACTGCTACATCCTCAGGTACCCTTGTAGGCATTTCAAAAGTGGGCAATCAATTTTATTGGGCCAATCCAGCCACAAGGAGAGAAAATGGGTGCACGCTACATTATCACTGCCACATAATATTTAACCAGATGGGTGGAAGCATAGTCAGTGAAGGATTGTACAGTGGTTACTACAACAAATTTCTTATTTGAATATATCTCAAGGTAGTTTGGATGCCAGAAAGTATTAATAAGTGATAGGGGAATGCAATTTCTAAATGAAACGATTAGCTTGATGGTAGATGAATTTCAAGTCTACCATCAAAAGATTTCACAATATAACCCACTGGCAAATGGGATAGTTGAATCTTTTAACAAAATTTTAGTGAATTCTTTGAAAAAGGTATGTAATGCATAACAGAATAAGTGGGATGTGCATGTACCCATAGTATTATGGGCCTATAGGATAACCTGTAAGAAGCTAACAGGGAAAACCTCATTCAGATTGGTCTATGGGGTCAAAGCGGTGATGCCTATGAAGTACATTGTACTTAGTCTGTGCATAGAAACTTTGAAGGACATGGCAGATCACGAGGCCTTGGAGGAATGGCTCACACAACAAATGGAGTTAGAGGAGGACCATTTTCTGGTGGGATTCCACAAACAAGTAAGAAGCGTGAAAAAGCATGGCATGATTTCCATATCAAGCTTTGCACTTTTAAGATAAATGATCTTGTGTTGTTATATGATAGCAAGTTCACCAAATTTCTTGGTAAATTCCATATGCATTGTTTAGGACCATATATTGTCAAGCAAATTATAGAGGGTGGCACAGTTCAACTCGTGAAGCTAAATGGTGAACCTTTTATGGGAAAAGTGAATGGGAGTCGGCTGAAGCTGTATACAGGGGATCCTGCCCCTATGCAATGACTATATGAATGCATGATAGTCTTAGTGATCTTGGCAGTTGCAAGGGAGCACAGGACTATAAACTACACTTCTCGACTGGGGGATAAGGCATAAAACAAGATGCATGAAGATTGACAAGGGTGCAACACATGAAGCTGCGCATAGGACATTGCACCATGGCAGAAGGTGTCATGCAACCTAGCCTAAAAATAGTCGTTGGAGTCACTATAGCTGATTGGACTAAGAAAATCCCATTAAGAGGAGCG
Organism: Pinus taeda; assembly: GCA_000404065.3. Lineage (NCBI taxonomy): Eukaryota > Viridiplantae > Streptophyta > Pinopsida > Pinales > Pinaceae > Pinus > Pinus taeda. The sequence goes on along the minus strand of APFE031103667.1, from coordinate 3,020 downwards.
GGTAGGCAGAAATTAAGGAAAAAACATTTGAAAATATGCCGCCAAAGGTGCATTTATGAGAAATTTATGGAGAGAACAATCAAATTTGAATTTGAAAATCACTATAAGTACATCCTGTTGGTCTACAATGAAACAATTTGTTGTCTATGAAATTCATGCATGCACCGAGAATATTGGGAGGTTTTGTTCAAGCATCTAGGGCTAGCTCATTATTTTGATACATTTCACTAAATTTTTTTGGAGAGGATATCTGAGCCTATGAGTTCTGAGTTCGTGGTGTCTGATGCCCCAGCTCTGAAAGATGCGGGCATAGAAGCTACACCAGCAGTGCCTATGGAGTGAGATCACCTTGGCTGAAGAAGTTCGCTTCCAATCCAAAGAAAAAGAAACCAATTGTAGAATCAATGTGCCAATCACCCAGAAAGAATCCATAAGAGGTGTGGGAGAAAGGAAAAATTGACAAGAAAAAGAAACCTTTTGTTCCCCTAGATCTAGAAGAAGAGGAACTTTGCCAAGGAATTAAGGAGTTGGATGTCGAGGAAGTTGAAACAATCACTATTCTTTCAGCATATGTGCCTCCACGAAGGGGACATAAGAAGGTGACCAAAGACCCTGATTCCAACAATTTTATAATTTTCACTCCACTACTTCCACCTGATGTTGTATTTTAGGGTGCACTCTTAGTGCGCATGCCAACGTTAAAGATGGAAGACTAGGACCTTGCCGACCAGGAGAAATTCCCACTTTTAGAAATAAATCAGTATATGTCCCACATATATTATGAAGAGATATGGTTCACAAAGTTGGTATTGATAAAATGGGTCAGAGGATTTCAACTGGCAGGACTATTGCACATGTTATTCATACCCCATTTTCACCACTCCAAGATCAATATAGTGTGTGTGTGTGCCAGTTGCTAGCATTAGTGCTTGATGGGTGTTTAAGGCTAGGACAACCTATCCACATCACCGATATGTTAATACATCAGATTACTAAGCTACCATATAAAGGAGCAAACCTAGCGAAGGAGTTTGCAGGCAAAACTAAGGAAAAACAACTCACAGACCGCATGAAGAGCAAATTCAGGCTTGTAAATAAATCACGTGGATATTCTATCTGCTCCATAAAAGACCAAGCGGTATAGTTTGCAATGCAAATCCAATCCGGAAATATAATGCAAAAGTGTCGCGCAGATGAAGTTCCCGTGTTGGTCATTTTATTAGCAGCGCAGTGTGCGAATGGGGTACAATATAACTGGGATCTCTATAGAGAATTTTTGGCAAATTGTCACAAGGCGCAAGAGGAGAGAAAGTCAATCCACTATGATTGGCTCTTATTTTTAATTATTTTGGTTTCATGGAGGCTTCTGGAGGATAGTCAGTTCCCTCCGCAAAATGAGACCCTCCGAGAGGCAACAAATTTCTCTTCGTTGTGGCAAACAAAAGATGTGGAAGGGATTACATAATATAAGGTTTTTCAGGTATACATGGAGATGGAAATCTGATTGGCTATAAACCAGAGGCCAAGATTATCTCCCACCTTGTTTAAGTAGTTGAGGGCCTTCACGGAATTTAAGGAAGACTTTCACAATGTCTGGATCCGCGAGAGGAGAGACCCTCAAAAGGTATGGCATAGGATGCCTTACTTGGTGGCCGAAACAGATGTACAGGAGGTTATGGGTGGATGGCCAGTAAAGTGGTGCAAGCCTACCCAGTTGGATGTCAGGATAAACAAAGCAGGAGAAATTGCCCCTGCGCAAATCTCTGTTGTGTCAAAGAGGAAAGAAAGAGAGAAGGAAATCGTGTGGGAGAAGGCTGCCCAACAAAAGAAAGAAGATGCTAAAAATGTTATTAGGGAGACAACGCATGTTGAAAAGGAGCGTGTAGACAAGGCATGTATAGAAAAGGATAAATCCACAATAGAAGTTGAGGCATTAGCTTCCCCACATACCACAGGGCAGGAGCTATCTGCATAGGGCTGTGATGGGGGTGAGGAGGTGTCCACGCCCTTTAAATTCCTGGAAGCACACCAAAGAGACAGCGATAGGTCTGCAAAAGAAGTGGAAATCAGATAAAAATTCATCGATGGACCCTCTTGTACTAACAAAGGGCGATTTAGATGATATCGGCAACACGTTTAGAGATACCACATCAGAGCTATGGTCGCACTTTGAGTAGAAGTATATGTAGACACTGAGGAGTGTCCAGACAGATCTACGCGAGCTGCAATTCTAGGCCAGTATAATCCTAGGCCAACATTGGGCAAGCAAGCACGGTGCAAGTGAGCCTAACTCAAATGAACATGAGTGTCTTAGAAGTGGAATGGAAAATGGACCTAAGGTTCATTCCTTTACTATAAGGATCCTTGCCAGCAGATATGCAGGAAAACCACAGCACATTAGAAAATATCAAGGATATTGGCATCAATGTGGTCACACTTCTGCTCTAAGCACTCCACGCATTGCATCAGGGGGTACCAGATGAGTTATGGATTAGGGAGCAGCACTCCCTTGTGGTCCTCAATGAATTTAAAGTCAACAATGAATAGATGTACAAGGAGAAGACGCAGGTACTAAAGGAGAAAGAGGACTTGCAATCGCAAATCACAAATATAGAGTTAGTAATTGAACAAGCCTTTAAAACAGTTCCAGAATTGCATATTCCAGATGATGCACAAGCTGATATGAAAGTCAAGAAATTAGCTGCTGCGGTACGCGATGCCAAATATGAGGTTGGGAGAGTCACTTTTGAGTTCTAGATGAATATATCTGAACTCCAGCTCAAGCTTCAACCAACCACACTGCTAGAAGTTTTAGAACAAAGAGGTGTAGCTATAAAAAAATCAATGGGTCAACTAGATGTCGTAGTTCATGGTTGTGACCAACTGTTCAATAGATAATGGGACTATGGGATACATTGCAGGAGGACCCTAAGCTGCAATAGTTAAGCACATATATCAGGGAAGCACAACAAAAATATGATGAAATCAATACAACTGTGTGGATGTTGGTGTCAGTCCAG